>JAUELK010212053.1:0-10534 GCA_031471215.1 Gastropteron pacificum | reverse complement strand
TAGTTAACTATGTAAACAGTTTTCAGCTAAGTTATTATTTGTAGAAAATAGCCCCCAAGGGTAGCTCCTAACCTTAAGCAGACATCATCATTTCAAGAATAAATTGGACATAAAAAAGAAGGAAAAAAATGTTAACCCAATGCACCAGTATATCTAGTACTTGTTGGTTTGTTTACAAAAAGTGATAAGAATGGGGAGTTTTTTTTTTAGTTTACAATCATTGGCAACATAGAATAAGATGATAAAATCATTCCTAAAATTTTTTTTAAAAAAAGCAATGCCAGCTCTTAGCCCAAATTGAGGCAGGTCTCCTGGACTGACCTTACAAATGGGGCACAGAGAGAAGCCAAAGGTGATGCGAGCCCCGACACATCTGTTGACCAGGACCAGCCTGGCACAGTGGAGGTGGAACACGTGGGAACACGACAGCTGGATGGCAGGGGCCGCCTCCAGGGCTTCCGTGAAGCAGATCATGCACATGTCGTCTGCGTCCTGCTTCAGCCTCTCTTGGTCAGACCTGCGGCACCTGTGGAGACACGGCAAGCAGGGCTCCTCCCCGGCAATGCCTCCGCACAGATGGCCGCAAGTCTGCAACTTCTGGCAGGAGTTTCGTGAGTGCTCCTGTAGGGATGTGGAAGGAAAAATGTGTCATCTACTGTAGGCAAATTTTGAATATTTAGAAACGTAAAACAAAACAGTCCCACATTATTTCATTTGTTTTGGTAGTTTTTTTCGTCCCTTCTACGAGAAATTCTCCTTAGTGTTCTGAGCTTTGCTTTTTGCTGAAGCTAATACACACACAGATTGCTGCCCTTTGTTCCACAAGGAATCAAGAGGTATAAATCAAGTAAGTCAAAGATTTCAGGCAGCGCAGTTGAACACGTTGGGTTAAGTGAGCGACCCGGTTTCGAATCCTGTTGGTGGATTCTAGACACTGGTTGTGTGGGCTGTTTGTGTGTCAAATAGAGACAGACAGCAATACATTAGTCCCACCTTTTACATGACCTTATTGTGTCAATAAGTGTGTAAAGCTAAACTAAACAAAATCAGAAGCGATACTCTTGTACTGGCTAAAACTGACACAATATTCCCGGCTCTCAAAGCTCACCTGGCAATCGGCATCTGAGCAAACGTTTCCAATGGCCAGGAGTCCAGTGTTGCTGGTGCGACCACAGAACCTACAGGTGCCCGGTCCTATGTTGGTGCCAGACACTTTGCCTGTTGGGGAGGGGGAGGGATGACATTTGAATATCCATCCATCATCACAAGTCTTGCATGGTACATGTTTTGCAGTTTAGGACAGTATGTAATGTACCTCTGTGTCTTCAGCGAGCTTTTCTCTCTGGGTGTGTTCTTGTAGCCATTGGATGTTCGGATCCAATCTACCAGGCTGTAGAGGTTTGAAGTCAGAGTTTTCCTTCTCTTAGAAACCAGATTGCCTGCCATGGCTAACAAGCTTTGGCTTCAAGGGGCAGAATGATGTTTTAGAAAGTTGAAAGTTGTAATGGTAAATTAAAACTATACATGATGTTACAGGGATGTAAATGAGATGATGAAGTCAGAAAATGATCTCACACATCACCTTTTATAGGTCTTGAGGCATCCATCTGGCATGGTATTGCTATTGTTTATCTGTGAACTAGGGATATGGTCTTTTGACTTTTCTCTTGATAATATCTGATTCTCATAACAGTATGGATCTTCAGGGTGTCCAGCACTTTATCAGAATCAAATTTACTACCTGGGAATTTTGTTTACTACCTAGGGAAATGAAGAATTAACTACCTTATAACCTTGTATGTGCACGCCGGAGAGAAAAAGAAGCACAACAATTACTACCTCAAATGCTACTTGAAATTGAAACATGAGTTATTGCCCATTACAAAGGCTCGATGCCAGCCAAGATTTCTCTACTGATGTCGATACTGCGTATTCCTTGCAAGTAGCAACACGGCTGGGATTCAATATGCGTAGTCGTATCGTATAATCGCCCGACATGATGATTTGCGTGACTCCATGCACTAGTAATGTAGCATGATCCTAGTAGGCTATTCATACTGCCGGCCCAATTTACTACTGATTCATAGGATTTTCTGACCAACGCGGCAAATTTACGACCTTCACGACTAGACAACGTAATATACGACCAATTTACGACTTTATGACCTTCCTGTACACCCTGATGGATCTTGATATGGATACAATCTTTTTAAAAAAAAAATTAGTTGACAGACTGATGGTGCCACAGGATACAGTTTTAAGAAAAATGAGCCAATGCTGACCTCATATTTCTTACTTTTGGTAATCTTCTCAGTGTAAGACATAACTCTTATCTAATCAAGGGGAAAATTGAAGTCAAAAGAGGCAGAGACACAGGGCGAAAAAGCTGGACAGAGAATGTAGAAGACTCAACTGGAAAGAAAATCAACCAGTGCGGAAAGGTGGCGAAAGATGGAGATCCATGGCATCCATCCTTCTCAAGACAGAAACCGGGTGAAGAGTGAAGTGAAGGTAGTTCAATGGGATAAAGTGATAAGTCAAATGATAAGTCAAATGATCCAATGCTGACCTTCTCTGAACTCCACCATGGCCTTGAAGGTGCGAGAGTCCACCAGGGACATGACCCAGAAGAGTTTGATACGGCCACAGCCCTCGTGGAGGTCCACTTTGATGGCTTCCTCCTCTTCCTTGAACACCTACCAGGACATAAGCAGTAATCAGAACAAAGCATGATAACTATCTTTTTCAAAGTTCTTTTTCTTCTTCCTTGTAAGTGATCACAATCAACAAGCTGATTATTATGTCACTGTGGGGTGGGGTGGGAGTTCACAGATAAGTTGGGTGAGTTCGCTTCATTAAAACCTGCATATCTTTCTCATTTGTTAAATTTTCTCCACAATTCAAAGTTGCGTGTATTCAACATTTAATTCTCTTATAATTCATACCAAAATGTACCCACAACATCATCTACAGACCCCCTCAGACAGTCATACAAGTTCATATGAATGGCATTAGCTGATAAGAGTGAAAACTCCACGCAAGGGAAGAACAACAACAATACCAAAATGTATATTTCGCTAAAACAGGATGTTCCCATGCTCCATCACATATTATGGAAAACACTCCATTCCCGCCATGACACTGTGTTGTCCCCTATGGGCCCCATACCTGTCTCTGGTGAGCCCTCATCTTGCGAGGCAGATGGATGTATCTGTCACACTCGGCACACAGGTTGCCACACTCAACACACATGATGATGGCAATGGTCACACCATCGTCATGGTTGTCACATGTCGGCTGGGGAAAAAAGGAAAACAATGTTTGAGCTGTAAGCCTATAGTCTAGTGATAACAGTGAAACAAAATTTAAACAAGAGTTGTAAATGGGATATGTGGAAAAGTCTGAAAAAAACTGTTTTAGGCATATAGTAGTCTCTTTACTGGTAACAGTGAAGCAGAAGCCAAAGATGTGAATGGTATGGATGTTCATCCTCATCACATCTGTGTCGAACGTTAATACGCAAGTCCCATCGCTTCTATGATCTGATTGTCAATATTGAGTTAAAAGGGGGTGTAAAGCTTGACTCAGAGCCTACCCTGGGCGTGCCATGCTGATGGTCAGGTGAAGACACCCATTCCCCAGAGGACAGTCTCTCCACATGGTCTTGGTCTAGCACACACAGGGAGGCCAGGGCAAGCCAGAGCTGTGGGTGGAACAAAGAGGATTAGATAATTGTGTGCCTACCTGGGAATAGGGCATAAAAGGAGAACAATTGACTTTCACAGGTTCCATTTGTTTCTAAAACTACAGGATCTGCTCTTTTAGCCACCTTTTAAACATATTTAAATTATCTCCATCCGTTAGATCTTTTATCAAAAAAACAAAACAACCTACTTTGGACATTATGGTGTTCTATTCTTCCATGTTCTTGAATACTATAGAAAATATGTTTTCAAGTACAATAACAAGGAAAACTGTAACAATTCTCAAAACAGTTATATAAACAATGTTAAATAACAATACTATACAGAGGAAGAGGCAGAAGAAGAGGAAGGGGAGGATACTACAACTCATTTTGATTTTTTTGGTTTTTGTTCTTTCTTTCTTTCATGTCATTCTTTATGAATCTCACTGCTCTTCTTTGTATTTGTTCTAGTTGTCTATGTTTTTCTTCCGATGTGGATCCCAAACACAACTGCCATACTCCAAAACCAGCATTACGTAGGTCTTCTAACGTCTCTGATATTCAAAGGACAAGATGATTAATGCCCTCTTAAAAAAGATAAGGTATTATTGGCCGTATTATAAGTATTTACGATATGACTATCCCATTCATTTAAGTTTTTCAAGAGTAACGCCTATGTATTTGACAGCCGGCGTTTCCTCTAACAAAGTATTGTGGATGGTATACTGGTCATTTATCTTTACTGTTATAGTGCATAGTGCTTTAAGCTGTGGTACGCCTTGAGCCCACTGTGTTGGGTAAGTGAGCGGTATAAATAACCAGTTATTATTATTATTATTATAATTATTGTTATTGTTATTATTATTATTATTATTATTATTATTATTATTATTATTAAAGGTGTCCAGCTCTTACCGTGGGTGTTTTGACACAAGTCTGTGGGTCCCTGCACTCCTCGTCCAGCTTGGTCATGTTGACTATAGACTCTGCTATGGCAGCCTTGGTGTTGGTGGCCCACGACTCAGACAACTTGCCCTGTGAGATGGAGGAATAAATAGTCACAATTGACCACGATACTGGTAATAATACATGCAATAATTACACTATGGGACAATAACAACAATAACATCCATTATATTGATCTGCAGAATAAAAATTAAAAAAGAATTGGCTTGCAGGTATATGAAGGGGCATAAAAGCTCTAAAATTATGGATTCAGGTCTTTTGCATACCCTTATTTCGTGTTGTTTGTTTTAAAAATTTTTTTTTTTTTATTAACACTACCTAAGCATTAAAATAAAATTGTGATGGGCTATGATATCTGACACTACACTTGGATATGTGGGGAAACATTTCCATACATAATAATTTTGTAGCACTCCTCTTACTCTTAGCACATAGCCAACAGCCTTTTTGAAAAAAATCAAATGCAAAGATCAGCAGTGGAGGCAGCACAGTGTGCATTGTATTGTATTGCATTGTATACACTTTTTTCATCCCTGCTTGCCTTAGTATTATGCGCTCCACTCTTTACCGAAGCCAAAACCCAGTAGCCACAAAACAGCGCCTATCAACCATATTCAGTGTATGTAGTGTATGTTGTGAGTACTTACAGCAGCCATGTCTTTGACCAGGTCCATAATACTTGAGGCCAGGCCAGTGTCCATTGTGCCTCGTAGCCACCAGCGAGATGTCCTGAGGAAAACAGCATGTTTTTTACTTAACACAGATTTCACTTTGACAACATTGATAGTTACTACTTCTTCAGAAGCTAGTCACTCTGCATCGTAATGCAAACCTACTCACCTCAACCTTCAAAATGTTGAAATGCTTGCTTTACGGGGGAAAAAAAGTAAACCCAGAATCTAAAAGCAATAAGGGCCACAAGGGACTGGATGGTATATAAATGATCATTCAGACTTTTTAAAATTGTTGAATACTGTTGTAGTCAACGACAAGATCTCACTGAACTCCTTAGTGTGGCCACAGTGGTGTGTATTTTATGATCATACCTCTGCAAATTGTTTGTGCTCTTGACTGGTCAACATGAAAGCCACCACCAGTCCGATGTATCACAAGGGGGGAAAGCAGAGGAGACTGAAAACCTTAAATTCAATCTTTTGAAAGTTACCATGCCTGGTATACGGAAAAAGGGTTAATATTTTCCTAAATTTCTGCATTCTTCAAACCGGGAAATATTTTGCCAGCAGTTTAGAAAACTGGATTTCAGGCACATGCCGGACAACTTTCACCCTTGTGTATCACCCTGATACTTCTTCTTCCAGTAAGTTGGATCACAAAGACTTGAGTAGTACTCCAACGCGATACAGTGGAAAGCCAAGCCAAGCACTCACTTGGAAGAGTCCTCCAAGCACTGTGAGAGGGTGAGAGTGGTGCAGGCCTTGTTGGGTCCGGTACTCTTCACCTTCATCTGCACACTCAGTGCCTTGGCCACACAGGCCAGGAATACGTCCAGGATGGCGGGCACGTTGGGGTCAAAGTTCCCGTCGGCCACATCCTCCCCGACAATGTTGTAGTCTGACGGAGGCAGGGTGGGGATGGACAGGATCATGGCCAACACTTGAGGCTTCACCCATGGCAGGACTCGGCGGAAGATCACAGTAATCTAAGCAAGGGAAGACAGAAAATGTTCATAACAATAGTAATGATAATGATAAGAAGAACAGTAATAATACTAATTACATATAGTGTTATACAAAGCATTACCATCATTCCGCAGGAGGCACACTGCATTAAACATGTATCAATAGTAGCAATAGGTAGCATTTATAGAACAAATATCTCCTATCAACAGAAAGATGAATGCACTTATCAATGCCTTGACAGACTTGATAAATTAAACTCTTGGAAGGCTGGTCTACTTCGGAAGACAAACATCCATATCAATAACTTGACAAGATCTTTTGGGTGAGGGCTCTTGTTTGGGTTGAGGTACACACCAAAGTGTAGAAATATGCAAGTGTGTAAAGCACTCACTGATAGAAAGTAAGTCTGGTCAGACATCTCGTGATTGAGTTCACCTCGTCAGGCTATGTTTTAGTTTGAGTTTTACACCCCTAGCGACATTTTTAGTTCACATAGAGGTGGGACCTACGATTCAACAACAGTCTCCGATAGGACAGGGGTGTACAGCCATAGAACTGTCCACACGACCCATGCTAAGAATGCCCTCATTGGGATTCAAACCCAGGTCGCCTCAAGTTAGTGGGCATGCAAAATGAACTAACCGAATATAACACTGTCCCTAACTGACCTGTCTCTGTATCCGCGGCGTGGCCGTGTGCAGGAGGCAGACCAGGTCGTGTATCAGTGTGAACTGCTGGGCCAGGTACTTGCGTCCCACAGAGGAGCCGCTGAGAGCCACCACCATGGAGACCAGCTCGAAGCAGTAGACGTCCGAGCCATGCACCACGTGGTCGTAGACGTTGGACGTCTCGCTGGAGGTCAGGCTGTGGCCCAGGCTGTGCTCCCACTCCTCGCGCATCTTCTGGGACTCTTTGCGGATGCCTTGCACTATGTGGCTGCACACCTGAGGCACACAAAGGGAAGAGTGTGTGTGAGTGTGTGTGTGTGTGTGTGTGTGTGTGTGTGTGTGTCTGTATGTGTGCGTGTGTGTGTGCGTGTGTGTGTGCGCGTGTGCGCGCGTGTGTGTGATGAGAGCTAAATAATAAGAGCCGATCTATATGGCGCTTTTTCTCACTCTACAGCAAGCTCAGTGCTCTACAGCACATTATGACCACAACAGATCTGTTTCATTCCCAAACCATACTGATAGTGCTGCTCAGTCAGCGCCCATACCAACATTCTGAAAGATCTTTCACTATTGTTTATAGTCGGGTATCCTATATACACCTGGGTACAGTGAGAAATGTGTGACAAAGTACTTTTTTCGAGAGTACACCTGATGGTTGATAAGAAATTACATTCAAATCCAAATCGAGTCGGCACGACCATTGACTCGAGAGGTCAACACGCTGACCACTAGACCACCAGAACTTCTACTGAATTAGTTTCAAAGAGTAGAGTACAAAAAACTACTCAAGTCACGATGCCTCTCACAAAGCAACCGTAGTCTTTGACCAAAATAATGGATTTCATTATTGAAACTTAAGCACCTTGAACTATGCAGGGAAAACATGTAATGTTAAAAGTGCAGCTATTATAATAAACTAAACATCACAAATAAATCGTTATAGAATACATGCAAAACGACTAGTTATTGAGCTGAGTAAAAGATTTCAAAGGCAAGAAGCTGCCATACCTGTTTCTGCATGTGAGAGAGTTTGCTGCGGCTGAAGAGGATGCTGACCATGTGTTCCTTGAGGTCGTTGTCTCCATCCGTCTTGTCTTCTCTGGCCTTGTCCTCCTCTGTCTCACTGTCTTCTGGACTGGTCACCAGCTTGCCAAACACCTGGCAGGTCAACAACAGGGCACACTGTCTTACAGATTCTACCATTCCCAGTGGACATTTGCTCTTCATACATTTTCTCACAATGCAGCACTTTTTTAAACTGCACATCAGTTTTTCTCATTCTCATGTCCTATTCTATGCATTAGTTTTCACACTCTGTATCAAATTTATAATTCTCTCCACCGGATGACATTACACTTTCTTCTCAACCTTTGGGAAGAGACACACATACAGATGTCTAAACCACATCTAAATCTTGTATTCTATTGTACCATATTGAGCTCTATTGAGGAAATGTGTGGATGCAAAGTAAATAAAATAAATCTGTGCCTGACCTGTGAGGTGAGGATCCTGGACACTTACTATCAAAACACTATACACTGACACAAAACCAGATAATATTACAATTTCTTCTCTATTTTTGGGAAGAGACACACATCCAGATGTCTAAGGCCGCGCAAAGACCTAATGGTTCACACGCTGAGTTAACAAGTTTCATCTCCAAGTGCGACTCGGGGTCGAATCCCACTGTGGGCATTCTGAACATGGGTCATGCTGGGAGTTTTCAGGGCTGACCATCCCCATCTTATCGGAGGAGACAGATGTTAGAATGTAGGTCCCACCTCTTATATGATCTAAATGTGTCGCTGGGGGTGTCAAACTGAAACACAAAATAAAATCTAACCAGTGCCTGACCTGTGAGGTGAGTATCCTGAACACTTTGAGCGTCTCGGCCTCGCAGTTGTCTTGCTGGATCTGGCTGGCTCCCCTGCGAGCCTCGAGGCAAGGTGGATCTCCTGAGGCGGTGCCCAGGACCTTGACCTGTCTGAGCCTGAGGCTCTGGTCCAGGCCTTTGAGCTCCAGGGTCAGCTGACGTAGGGGGACGTTGCCTGGGAGGTGACACGTCATCCAGCCACAGTGACGCACCTCAATCTCAACCTGGATGGGGGCAGAGTGGAAAATTAGTAATCATGTTTCTGTACAGTTACTCACTACTATGCATACATGGATAACGATTGCTTCGTATGAGTGGTGTGAATGCTACGTAGGGACATATTTCGTAATGTTTATTTATGATGACACAACTGTACTGAAGTGAAAAGCAATGAAAAAAAAATAATAACAATAATTTCTACAGCTCTTTTCCTTGATACAGTGTGATGAATATATAATGGTATATGATACAAACGATTGTGACATACTCTTGGTAAAAAGTCAATGACAATGATTACAAACAAAGTAAACAGTTACAGCCACAAACAGCACACAAAGGAAAGTGAAACATTTGATAAGACTTTCACTCTAAAAAAAACTGAAAAATTTGAACATGTTCTCTTAACATAACCGTAACAACATATTATTTTAACATATAATTCAAAGTTTGACATGAGCAGGATAAGAGTGCCTATTTCTAATATTATGAATGACTGTCTGAAAAGGCATATCCTCAAAATGCAGGGGGAAGAGGTCTTTTCTTCCTACTAAAGGATTATGTACATACACAACAAATAATTGTTAAAGTGAAGAGTTAACTCACATGCTTGATCTTCTTGAGATCGTCAGCTTGAGCACCTGCATTGAATGTGATACTGGACACCTTGTTCTGAGGAGAAAAGGGAGTACGCTAAGGTCAGTTTGTATGAAAAATACTTTTCTGGCAATTGTGAAAAGGAAGTTTTCAAAACTAGATCTACACTTTTATGCACAAGTTAAAAGCATTTAGTGATAGAGTCTATTTCTCCGTTGCCCCAACCACCTGGAACGAACTACCCATGTCTTTGAGACGAGCTTCTACGGTCTGTTTTTAAATTACATCTTAAAAGACTCACCTTTTATACAAGCTTTTGATATTGACAGTGATACGTTCTAATTGTGTTGTGATGCACTTTTAATTTGTCCCTTTTGGTCTTATTTAATTGTTATTGTAATGCGCATTGAGCATTTATTTCAATGGAAATGCGCAATATGTCGCTATCGTTGCGATCAGGCACAAGGTATGAGCTATTCGCTCTTCAAGTGGTCTGACAGACCTAAAGAGCAATGGCAGCCTAGCTCTGTAACCAGGGAGTGGAGGACCTATAAATTGGCCCCATGTTCATGCAATTGTGCAATGCAGTCAAAAGACCCCTTCAGACCAGAAATGCGCAATATAAGTAAGTGCCATGTATTATTTATCATTAGAGTCCATCCTACTCTTGTGTATGGTTTTGTAATGTGGGCCAAAGGCCTTCTTATCTATATAAATAAGAGGCAAACTTTTGAACTTAAAGCCAGATCTTCTCCGTTAATGCTGCACCAAACTGGATGAGGTTTTCACCAAAGTTCTTCATTCAGTTTCCCTTTTGTAATTAGGGAAATTAGAATAAGTAACCATTTCAAAACAATTTGTAAACAATAAAACTGTGTGATGACATAGC
>JAUELK010211954.1:0-10536 GCA_031471215.1 Gastropteron pacificum | reverse complement strand
ACTCTATACAATCTGAAAAGCATTTCAGTCACAGAATGAGGCTCTAAACAGATGGGTTTTCAGATGTCTCTTAAAGATAGGTTCACTATATATGGTGCGCAGCCACACCGACAGAAAGTTCAATAAACAATTGTTTCCAGTGCGCCAGAAACTGTGCTGACCACGCCACTGTGCAGGTGTGGTAGAGTGTCGATGGTAGGCATATAAACAACTTGAGTACAGGACTGTATGCGCATTCTTGATTAGTCACCATCAACCTTGGCGGGTAGATAAATCCACTTTGTGGAGAACAGTCAACCGCTCTTATATCCGAAGTAACGTTCTTCTGGAGTGAAAATGCAAAAACAATTGGTCGACTGAAAAAATGTTTGTAACCAAAGTGTTCTTATATCCAACATTCTTATAAGCAAGGGATACTGTAATATGATGTTGTTATTTGTATTACGACACCAAATGCTGTCTTTCATTTTTAAGATATATGTAATGATAATGTCTTTTAAGTCCTTAAATATTGTAACAGTGAAAAGTGACTGACTGTTAACTGCAGCAGCTTAGAAACACCTTCTTCTTCTTCTTCTTCTTCTTCTTCTTCTTCTTCTTCTTCTTCTTCCAGTAAGTTGGATCACTCAGACTTGAGTAGTATTCCAACGCATTTTGTTTTTCTTACAGTGTTTGGTATTAGTGCCTACCAGAGAGCTGGCCCAGCAGGTTCAACAAGTGGCTGCAGAATTTGGCCGTTTGTCTGAGATCAGAAATGCCTGTGTGTATGGAGGGGCACCAAAGAGGCCTCAGCTCCGTGACTTAGAGCAAGGTCAGTTTATTTATTAATAATAATAATATAATTTATTACATTTCTTGTGCGCATTTCTAGTTGTAAAACATAAACATGTGCTCAATGCTCATTACATAATAAGACAATACAAATCACAGGGAAATGTGAAAGACAAGATACGGCCAATAAAATACACACTCACACACACACTCACTCACTCTCTCTCTCTCTTTCTCAGACACACACACTCACTCTCTCTCTCACACACACACTTAGAATTTCTTTCTCTCTCTTTCTCCCACTCACTGTCTCAAGCTAACCAGCATCTACAGCAAGAGGAAAGTAGTATACGTACCTTGTAGCTTTATACGTAGCTTTTTTTTCTCATTTAAGTCTTAGATTTTCTTTCAATAGCGATATAACCCCAATATGTCGTGAAAGCAAAGTAAATGAGAATTGTTTTTTTCCAAGCTGTTCCAGAGGTAATTGTCAATTTAGAAAAATCCATTTTCCAAAGGATTTTTAAATCCATGTTTGTTCATGTTCAAGGAACTATGTAGTGTAGTAGTAGAAAATGGAAAGATCTGTTCAGACTTTATTCACAGTGTATTTTTTTTATGGTATGTAGGTGCCGAGATTTGCATTGCCACACCAGGACGTTTGATTGACTACTTGGAGTCTGGCAAGACGAACCTCCGTCGCACAACTTACCTGGTCATGGACGAGGCTGACCGCATGCTGGACATGGGCTTTGAACCTCAGATTAGAAAAATTGTGGAGCAAGTGCGGGTAAGACTGAAGTGGTATAGAGCACCAGTAGCATGGACATGTTGGTAACTGTCTTTGTACTATGACTAAAAGCAATTTCGTACTGCTCAATGAAGTATATAACCCCTGTGTGAGAAAGCAACTACTCAACAATAGGTCTAGAAATAATGTTTACACTGACGAACCCTTTTATTCACATAACTCATTTCTTCATTCTTCACACCCTTCTAATTTTGATAATAACAAAACCTGCTATGATGCATACAAAAAAAATCATTGTATATGGTTAATGATCTCACACCACTTGTTTTGCTTCTCATGTGTTCACATAATTTTGTTTGTAAATGAATGACATGTATTTACTTTGTTATTCTCATTGTGATATTGTAACGCCTTGAGCTACTCAAGTAAAGGTAAAAATGCAAATAAATAAAAAAATATTAATGGTTCAAAATCATATAGTTCCCCTAGAGAGGATTATAATCAAAAGAAATCCCTCTCTGTATGAAGGAAAACTAATGTCTTGTTCCATGTTGGCAGCCTGATCGTCAGACCCTGATGTGGAGTGCCACGTGGCCCAAAGAAGTGAGGAGGTTGGCCGAGGACTTCTTGAGCTCCAATGTGCAGATCAACATCGGAGCCCTGCAGCTCACTGCAAACCATAACATTCTCCAGATCATTGACGTCTGCATTGAGTTCGAGAAGGAAGACAAGTGAGTGGGCCCTACCAACCAATGTTCTCCTGATCAATTTGTCATCTTGTGATAGAGGAACAATATCACTGCACTCTGGGCCCTGATCAATTTATTATATAATAACATTTTAAAATAAGAATTCACAATGAAACCGTATACGAATAACTCTACAATACTGTATAGTTATTGTAGTTACAATTGATGTTTCATATACATTTTCTGGCGTGATAATGATCATTTTAGCGGAATTTTCCCAGTACCTACATGTACATGTATACTGGTGTCCAGAGTGAGGTACATTTCAAATAAGGTTTTGTTTCTTACTATATCCAATCGAAGCTACCATTTTATTGTTGTTGCTTTCATTTTGATTGCTTTAAGTTTTGTCCTATGAGAAAAACAAGTCCCATGACTGAATGGGTTGCATAGATGGTTTTAACACAGACTTTGTGTTGTTTCTTTCAGACTGGTCAAGCTGTTGACAGAGATCATGCAAGAGAAGGAGAACAAGACCATCATTTTTGTGGAGACAAAACGCAAGGCAGATGACATCTCCAGGAGAATGAGGAGGGACGGGTAGGGAACATTCAGCTGTGATGTGTCATACTTCAACTACTGTTGAAAACACTCTCAATCTCAACTTGTGATCTGTACTGATATTTATTGGCATTTTGGGGTGAAATACACTTTCTTCATTTCTTGTCTTTTGTTCTTTTATTTTCGTTTAAGATAAGATAAGATCTTATTGAAATATTGCTTTAAAGATTCTTTATCCAAAGTGCACTGATCTGTCAATTCACTGATGCCCCATTTTGCGTTAAATAATAACTAAATTTTTAAAACTTGGCACTGATCAAGTATAACAAGCAAGGTCAAGTCATGTGTGTATAAGAGAAAATCACATTCTTATTGGTGGAAGAACTGTTAAATTGAAAGGACACCACTCATTGGACATTCAAACACTCATTTGAA
Organism: Gastropteron pacificum; assembly: GCA_031471215.1. Lineage (NCBI taxonomy): Eukaryota > Metazoa > Mollusca > Gastropoda > Cephalaspidea > Gastropteridae > Gastropteron > Gastropteron pacificum. The sequence continues at coordinate 7,329 of JAUELK010211954.1, read as the reverse complement.
CTCATTGCTTCCTCATAGATGGCCTGTGATCTGTATCCATGGTGACAAGTCACAACAAGAGAGAGACTGGGCACTTCAGGGTGAGTTAAGAATGTGTATATGTCTCATGTCTTTAGAATTTTTCACAGTCAATCAATTATTAGAGTGCAAAGGTTTTCACATTCTTTGCAAACTGACCTTTATCCTGGTGTTATACTAAATCTTTTTGATTTTTTCTGACAAGATGCCCGTACCTTGTGAAAGCAAGAGAAAACAAGATACAATATAAAGAGAGTGAGGGGGGACTTTTGACAGCAGATGTGAGTAGCAAAGTGAAGGAAGACTATTTGTGTAAGTGGATTATTTAGGAAACCCGAAATTTCAAAGAGTATGGAATGCTTTTTCTTCTTCTTCAGAATTCCGTACTGGCAAGACTCCTATTCTATTGGCTACCGATGTTGCTTCTCGGGGGCTGGGTAAGTAAAGGTTTGACTGGTGTGAAGAGAACAGAAAAACAAGGAATGTGCTCCAACAGAAGTAGAAAAATGTTGATTCCGACATTTGAAGTAGACACTAACAAAGAAAACTGATGAATTATTTATGAAAAAGAGGATTTTTTTTTTTTTTTACAAACACCTTTGCAAGTCTTTTCATGTAATAGAGACACAACTTTGTCTGGTCAAGTTTCAGTCAATGGTAACCTCTGTCAAAAGCACATCCATGCAAATCTGACTATTTCTACTGTTATAAACTGAGGTAGCTGAAATAAAGAAGAAAAATGAACCTCATCTCATTTTAAAATGCTGAAATACTTTGTTTTTGTTGTTAATAGAAGAATGTTAATTTGCATTGAGGCAAATTTCACACTGAATGCCAATAAACCATAATAACAATTTTGCATTCAATACTAATCCTTTGTCACTGCCCTATTTATTCTTTTAAATATGGATACACGTACAGATAGAACATTGAAGCTTATAATTCTGAGCCATAAAGGACACATTATTTATACAGGTGATAAAGATATCCTTACAATGTGATTCTCTTCTTTCTTATTATACCAATTTTTTTCCTACTTAGTTTGAGTGCTGTATCTTTTCATTCCTGGCAGAAATGTTCAACATGTTTGTTCGTGTTAATCCACAATATATGTCAGTCTTGTGCATCTGATGACTCATTCTTCACTTAACTGTGATGTTAATTTTCCGAAATGTATCTACACCGTTGTATCCTCCTGAATTTCTCAGGCTTTCCTAGATGATAAAGATGTATTCATGTGTGTATGTTTTTGTCATTGTTTTTAATGATGTAGATCTCATCTTGTCACAGAGGAACATCACTGCACTCCATTGTAGAAGTTTCCAAATTCTTACGATTATTATTAGTTGAAAACAAATTTTGAACCCAAATTTAGATAGATAGATATCATTTATATAGTGCTTTACCCCGCTGTACAGCAAGCTCAAAGCGCTTTACAGACACTGATACAATCCATAGCCTTTTCAACCTCCTGGGAGGCATACTGGTAGTGCTGCCTCGCTCATACTAACAAGATCTTTCACTGTCTAAAGTCAGGTACCCATTTTACACCTGGGTGAGGTGAGATTTCTGTATTAAATTGACACCTCTCATTGCCGAGTCCATGGCTTAGTTTTATTCTTGCTTGATCTGGATGACTGAATGTAATCATTACTACAGTGATCAATTGTCTGCCTATATATATATAAAGCTTGCTTTTACCTATATCAATTTAAAGTAAAGCTGCAGTACAAGGTCTCTAACCTGTGAGTCTGTGTCTCAACAGATCGCCTTCCCTCTGAGACCATGACTGGAGCACCGTGCGGCGGGATAGCGGAGAGAACACCTGTGTACCCACCCACTACTTACCCTCTAAACTCTGACTCAAACCTGGCAAACTGGCCGCATTTAGTAGTAGTAGGAGGATGAGAAGAAAAAGAGAATTTAAAGAAAAATATATAGATATATTTATGTCATGACGACATATACCCCCTCTCAAGATTCTTTTGAAACTGAAAGACAGGACTGCTGACTCCTCTGTTGGCTCGAGTTCCTCAGTCCGTACAGTCGTAAAGTTGTACATAATAATGCAGCCTCGTGTAGTATGAGCAGTCCCTTGCCTCGACCAAGTCTGTGTGTCAGGGCACTGGGCTTGAGACAGTCTGGACCCTGACTTGTGAGGCTTGGTCTGAGCTAGTAGTAGGAACATTGCCCAAAAATGAGCCGAGACAGTGGAGGCAAACCACCACCCAAACTACAAGTACAAGTGCCCGCCGCAGAATGGGCTTCTCTAGAGAAAGAGAATTCAAAGCTAAATGGAGCGGAGGCTGCTTGCTCTTCTCGTGGTTGTAAGTGGCTTTGATTTTGTGGCACTCTAGATTCTCCCAGACTGGATGATATTTTTGGGCTTGGAAATCCCCCCGTAAACGACATTGTTCTCCTGAAATGCAAGATCGTGATCTATTCCCTGTTTCTCAATAATGGACGCACATTTAGAGAAGTATTTCTGGCTTCCTTCAAACTCTCCTTGCAAGCCTGAAGGTATCAACCAATCTAGTCAATTTTTGTTGTGACTTTGATATTTGTCTTTGTAGTAGTAATGTATTTTCTATCTATCCCTATGTGGATGTGAGAGACTACAACTGAAGAAAATGTTTGATTAGTTTTTGTCCCCCCCCCCCCCCTTAGTGCCACAAAAAATGCACAATACCACCAACCACGCTCCTGATAACATTCCAAGTTCTTGAGTTTGCAAAGTCATCAGTATACATGATGTCAAACTATTGGTGGTTTGAAGGTCCTCTGCTAATCAGCTGAGTCGAGTAACTTGGCTTTATTCCCCCCCTATAGGGTTTATAGTAAATACAAGTGCCAGGTAGTCTTTGTTTACCACCCCATATCCCTCTCTCTTTCTCTCTGTCTTATTCCTTTTTCTCGGCAATCTTCGGGTACACCTGCCAACTCTCTGTTCCCGCTTGATCGGTGTCACGAAGTCATGTGATCAGATGTGGCGATCGAGGCCGAGGACACTCAAACTGGCTCATTGGGAACTTGTTGGCCCATAATGGTGACACGGCTGCTGCCTAAGGACAATATTGGTCCCTGAAAAAAAAAATTTACATGGTCTATTTTCAATTTTTTTTCACATTTTTTTTTACCTCAAATTCTTTGATGATTTTTTTTTTTTTTCCTCTGTTCATTTTCTTTTGTTTTCTCAAGAAAACTTTGTAAAGACTTAATGAAGCAATAAGTACAAAGAGACTGATCTTAAAGAGAGAAGTAAAAAATCAAAGCAAGAAATGTAATCCATTGTCGCTTCTTTGCCTATTATATAATGGTCAAAAGAGCATACCGGAATATAATTTTGGCCTTTTCTAATTCAGATAAATGTGTAAAACGGAGGCAGAGCACAAAGTCACCATAAAACGACCGAGGTTCCCAAACCATTTGTCAGGTTAGATTTCTGCCGCCTCATCCCTGGGTAACAAGCAATGTCTTTGTGTGTGTGAATCTACACATCATATATTTGGTCACATTGTTGAATTCCTCAGAAGTAATGTTTTATGGCAAGGTAAGTGATATTGTTGTTGTGTATGGCACATGTTCCTGAATAACTATAGAGTGACCCAGGGATAGAAGAACTTTTGGAGACTCCTCCAGCAGCAAGCAATGAGACGAGACCTTGTATTAGCACTCAAATAGCCATAGACTTCTCTCAACTTGGCACAGTTGTGTCATGTCACATGTCATGATGAATTACAGTAATGTTTAGTGAGAACATGTCTTTTTCAGTCCATGAAGAACGATAAGTCTTGGTTACATCATGTATACATTGAATCACAGAGCTTGGAAGTCCATGTCTCTCCACTTTTCCTGAAATGATTGATCAATCTCTTGTGCACTTTTAAAAAAATGTTTAGTGAAATGATAAGAAGTGACTGATTATAATGAAAACAGCTTTTAACCTGTAACCTGAACCTGTGCTAGTTTCCGTGACATGACATGGGCTTTCAAAGTTTAACATCGTCGAACATTCTCAGTCATTGTTATCGTAAGTAAACATTCATTCCTGTCAAGAGTAAATTAATATTTTGTCTTCAGTTGATGAAATTGATGAGGAATCTGTGTAAGATATTTTGTTTTCAGAGAAAAAAGTTCCTTGGAGGGAACCAAACCATATCGAGCAATACTTGTTTGAGAAAGACTTTTGTTTGACCTCCATGGGTTTATATCAGAATTCAGAATGGAATGTTAATCATAGAGCCTTTTTTCACAGATGTGGAGGACATCAAGTTTGTCATCAACTTTGACTATCCCAACTGCTCAGAGGACTACGTGCATCGTATTGGACGTACGGCTCGCAGCTCTAAGACTGGCACAGCCTACACACTGTTCACCCCGGGCAATGTGAAGCAGGCCCAAGACCTCATCTCCGTTCTACGCGAGGCCAAGCAGGTGGTCAGCCCAAAGCTACTGCAGATGGCAGAGTCCTCTAGAGGCTTCCAGGGGCGCAGTGAGTACTTTTTTCACAAAACTTCTTCTTCTTCTTCTTCCAGTAAGTTGGATCACTCAGACTTGAGTAGTACTCCAATGCACACTTGACCATGATAGGAGTACTAACTGTGGTGTTGTACATTCCCTTAGCCTATCCTAAGGCATAGTTGGTGGTACATTTTATCTCTCATGATCAATTATATAATCCATCAGGTGAATTCTTGTAATTACATTACATGCATTGTGCCTCTTGATTCCCTGTGGCCATTCAAGGAGTAGGGTGTAGATGAAGCTCTTTATATTTGTTTTCAAGACAAACTGGAGCAGGATGTACGTTCAAATCTTCTGATTTTGAAAATCAAGGCGATAGAATTGGCCCTAAAAATAGGCCACCATTTTGTACCTTCCGACGACTGATTGAATGGCTTCATAGGCACTGTAACTTACAGTTGTAACCTTCAATTCACAAGGAAAAGGGGTGATTTGGGTATCAGCCTGGTCCACCTAATTGTCCGCTTTTTTTGTCACCCATGGACCGGGCATTTAGGCACTGACTACCTTGAATATTTTTTCAGATCGCAGCCGATGGGGCAACAAAGGTGGAGGCCGTGACGACAGAGGAGGACGAGATCGAGGCTCTAGGGGTGCTTTCAGGTAAGATAAGATAAGATAAGTTAAACTTTTATTAATCCACGCAAATGGGGAAACTCATGTCGGTGTACATGGGAGAGTGACAAACACACAATGAAGTACAAAAATACCTGAAACCACACATTAAAAACAATCATGATCATGTCTTACTCTCACTCATTCACTCACACATTCACACATCTTGTGTTCATGAATCTTGTGCATGCTGGTCATAGTGTATATCTTACTTTAGTAAAACAAAAAAGATTACTGCTTTAGTAATGATTTCTATTACTTAGTAAGCCATATAAAGATTCCACAGATCTACAATACCTTGTGCTTAGTTTTCTTGTAATCATTTGCTGATGGAGCTGCTCTGACGAGACTGTGAGTTCAGCGAAAAGCGGAGCTCATAGCACTAAGGCAAATTTTCCTGAGAGGGGACAAAAATGAATAATAAATTGAAACACAAATCTTGCAATAGCATGGCCGGTCCATTTATCAAAGTGCTCTGTATGGGACAAGTAATGATTTAGTCTGACAGACATTACTTTCCTGAGCATAAAACTTTTTAGATTTTGTAAATCGGGTGAGCAGTTGAAAAGTTATAGTACTTTGAAGTACCCCAAAACGTGCCATTTTCCGGAATAAACTGGATACCCAATATACAGAAGGAAATATGGCAAAAGCAACGGACACCGTTTTTCATGAAATTGTGGTCTTTTCTGTGTTGTTTCGTCGATTAGAACATTAGAGCAGTGAAAATGTGCATGTGCACTGAAAATGGCATGCCGAAAAGGATTGCGTAAAAAATTATTGTCTCCGAAGCCCACAAAGGGGAGATAATCCCAAGATAAATAATATGTGATTTCAATTTTATACATAAAACCCTCGTTATATATTTTAATGGTGGTGCAAACATGAGAAAATCAAAGTGTAGCTTCTGGGTGCTGTTAAAGGAAAATGTTATCTACAAAAACGCGTTTACGAGATTTGAAGGGGAGATAATTATGTAATATTATGTAACAACGCGTTAATTATACAATATTGTTACTGTTAATAGTCGTTTTAATCAAGTAGGCTACATGTACTACACTAAAGTTTAAAGGCATAAATTGTTACTGAAAATGTAATGAATGACGAATATGATGGCGATAACATTTCTCGGCCCAACGCTCACCAAGGGGAGATAATCAAAAGGTACTTTTCCCCTGGTAGAGCAGGGTTTTCCCTTTAATGTGAACATATTGAATGCAACTGCAATAAATCGAATGAAAGGGGCATGTCATGGAATAGGCCTAGGTGGTGCACCCAAAAGAAATGGATGATAGGATACAAGGGAGTAATTCTGCAGTAATAATTTAATAATGTTTATGTTCGGTTCTGATTTTTTCTTCGGCATTGTTGATCTGAAAAGAACATTGGAAAAATGATAAGATCTTATAACTTATAGATCTAGTATTAATGGATTTACAACAGGACTACCATCCGAAGCAGGATAGTCAAAAGTGAATTGAATATAATATAGATCTAGCACTAGTCACTAATTAATTACATTTAATAGTAGTCGTTAGTAGGCAAAAAAAAGATCGAATGTCTAAATCTTAAGATCTGGATTCTAATGTCTACTTACTAGTATTAGATTCTAGATCTTGAGATCTAGCTAGGCCTAATCCTAATGTCTAGATCTAGACTAGATCAGATCTTAAGTCTTAAGATCTAGTCTAGATCTAGACATGAGGGTAGGCCTAGTGATAGATCTTAAGTTAAGATCTATCACTAGCACTAGGCCTACTGACTTTAGTTTTCAGTCATGATGTATTGAATACTCGAATAAGATCATGTCGATCTAGAGGCATTCTACATGGCTAGATCTAGATCTAGAGTATACTAGCCTAACTATCATCACTAAAAACGGAACACTAGGCCTATACACCTTTACTATACAAACATGCCACTGACAAAGGCATTCCTCCGATTGTAGCTATTAATAGAACGAACTATAAAAACCAGCCAATGAGAGCGCCGGGAAAACGAAAGGCCCCGTGGCCCAGTTGCTTTATCGATCGACAAAGCCGGAGTTCCCCTCGTGAGCTGAAGCGCTGAGGGACGCGTCCCAGCCGAGTGTGTTCTGCCTGCATTTTTGTAAATAACATGCATTCGATTGATGTTTTCTAGCGATAGAGGTTATCAAATCACACAAATCAT
>JAUELK010211844.1:0-10537 GCA_031471215.1 Gastropteron pacificum | reverse complement strand
CTTCGCCCCCCCCCCCCCCCCCCCCCTCTCCAGACCAAGCAGCCAGCATGTCAGATTCGAGCCAGGCCTCCTACATGGCCATGAGCCCCGGCAGCTCCACCACCTCCTCGCACCACACAGGACTCCCCTCCGGCACACACCACAGCACCGCGGGGACACCGCACCACCCAGGGATGGCGGGCCCGGGCACACATCACGCTAGCCCCGCACCCTCTTCCTCCTCCTCTTCCTCCCAGTACATTGGGATGGCCCCTCTGTCCCTCCACGGCGGACTACCCCCCTCCTCCTCCTCTTCACCCTCACCCTCCTCCTCCACCTCCCACCATATGTCCGCACCCATCCCCATCCACACCCACAGCTTCTCCGAGCCGCACCATTCGACCCTACCCACAGTGAGGGAGGCTGGAAGTAAGTAATAATAAGAGCATTTGTAATGCGCTTTCCCTGGATAGCTCAAAGCGCTACACAAGAGTTTAAAATGCATTAGGATTTAAAACTAGCTAACGCTACTACATGTAGATCTAAAGTTTGTATTTGACACCCATACTGACATAATAAGATCCTATTTGTGGTGGGAGCTATGTTTTTGCATACGTCTTTGGTTGTTGTTCTCTTTGAGTTTGCCACCCTTGTTTATTTATTTTGCATTTACACATTTCCTGAATAGAGCTCAATACTAAATGTGGTACAAATTAAATACATTAAAACCAAAAGAAAAACCAGCAACATAGTGAGGTCAAATAATATAAGAGGCAGGACGTACATTTTAACGTCTGTCTATATGTCCATATAAACTGCCCACTGGACCCATGACCAGATGGATTCGAACCCGGGCCGCCAGCTGGGAGACCAAATGTGTTAACCTTTCGGCCACCTCACAGCCTCTTGTTATCTTTGTTACATCGTTCCTTATATAACATTTTGTCCTCTCCATACAAAGTGTAGAATATTAGAGCTTTGAATTTGTTGTTGTTCAACAGTTAGCATAGCATTAGCATTATCCCCCCCCCTCACTCCTCTCTCGCCCACCAGGCAATGAGGGTTACCTCCCCATGGACGTGTCGAGCAGCCCCGCCAGCACTTCCTCCATGCCCGCCAAGCCAGACCGCGCAATCTGCATGCTGTCTGACGACTCTGTGGGCCTGCCGCCCCGCACCTACTCCCTGGGCAGCAAGCCTGTGTCGGGGAAGAAAGGCTCGGCAGCAACGGGCTACATGGACATGGGGGCCTCCGGGAAAGGTGCAGGCTCTGGTGGGGGTCAGGACATGTCGCGGGCCATCAGCGCACCACACATCATTCATAAAGGTAGGAACATTAGGTTAGTTAGTTGGTCGGTCAGTTAGTTAGTCAGACAGTTAGTTACTTAGGTTTTGTATCAATGCCTCACAACTAGAGAACTTTTAGAGAAAATTCAAATGCAATATGTTCTCAATTTAGCTTAACAAGACTGTATAGAAGTTGTAAGAATGGTGCATCAACTTGTGCAGTTTTAAAACATTAAAAGCCTTGTTTTGTTTTTCAAAAAGTCTGTTGAAAATATTTATGCTTTCAAATGACACATGCTCATGGTTAATCTATTATTGACATGGAGTAGAGGTAGATGTATTGTTTTCTTTCAATTTCATACCCAGGTCTCCTGTAGCTGTCTATAAATGTGACCCGTGTTGAGTTTGTATTTTAGACTATTACCTCCGTGTCCTCCCCCCCCCTCCAGGTCGCAGAGACTATCTGACTGGGTCTCCCACCCCCAGTGCCAGCCCACTCAGCACCTCGGTCAAGTCTGACGACTCTGACTCCCTGATGGAGTACATGCCCATGCGACCTCGCACGGCCAGTGACAGCTTCAACTACCGACACCGCACGTCCAGCTTTGGCAAGATCCAGCAGACCTGCAGACCAAGGTCCTCCAGTCACGGACAGGGCACGCGACCTTTCATCAAGTTCAACAAGCTGGCCGCCGGGGGAGCAGGAGCAGGCGGCGCCGTGGACAAGTCTCGGCTATCCCAAGATCCCTTGCAGCGCACATCTCGGGAATCATCTCTCCACGGTTCGTTCGATTCGCTGAGAGTCTCCAACGAGAGTCTTCGCCGAGGGTCCAGTGATATGAGAACCTCGGACCACCCCGACTCGCGGGGCACACCTTCCCCGCAGCTCAAGACGATGAAAGCCACGCCTGACGGGTATGTCAACATGCAGATGGGGGGCTCGACCTCGGGTCGAAGGTCATCTCCGCACCGCGTCCGCACAGACTCGAGCAGCAGCAGCCGGCGTGGAGACACGCCCACTTCTGACCGCAACGTCGGTGATGACTACACCGAGATGGTTCCGCTGAGTTCTTCAGTGACGAGCGGGGGAGGCGACTCCTACATGAACATGGATTTCCGAGGGTCTCGCTCAAGCATTAGCAGTAACAACAGCGAGGTGAAAGCTAGAACTCCAGTCTCTGGGGCTCCCGACAGCAAGAAGAAAGATTCTGGTCGCTCCATCTCCATGGAGAACGTTGACACATACGTCGTGTACGACCCATCGGCCAACAAACCCCGCACAGGATCTCTAGGCTCGAAAGATAAGAAAGCTCCGAGGAAATCATCATCGTCGTCATCATCGTCGTCACAGCAGCAACAACAGCAGTCTGTGTCGACTTCGTCAAGAAAAGGAGGGAGCAGTGATTCAATCCCTCGTAAAGCCAGTAGTAGACAATCCTCAGTGGACAAGGCAGGAAGCCTAGGGAAAGATTTCCGCAAGAAGAGCGGCTCCACCGGAACCAGACCCACAAAGTCTGCCCATGTGGGCTGGGGGAGTGCCGTGAGCTACTCGGGCGCTACGGCAGCCAGCATGATGCCGGTGCGCAAGCCGCCCTCTTCGTCGTCCGCACCGCTCTCTGAGCCGGCCGATGAGTACATAGAGTTCACTCCAACTGCTACTCTATCGGCGCTCGGGACAATGGACAGTCACTCAGACACTTCTCACTCCCGAGGTCCTGGTAGAACACCCCTGACGTCCTCGATGGGTAGCGGGGGCAGCGGAGTTACTTCCCCTGACGACGCTTACCTCCCCTTCTCACCTGGAATGCCACCGTCGTCGTCGTTGCTATCCTCGAAAGCCGCCCATCAACACCACCATCAAAAGCCCCCATCCTCCTCCTCTTCCACATCACAACCAAAGCCGCTGAAACAGCCTGACGACTCTGTGTACGTTGGGTACGAACCCGGGACCCTTCACTCTTCCTCCTCCGCCTCTACACCCCCTTCCTTCTCGTCGTCAGCTAAACATGTGGAGGCAAAATCTGTTCCAGAGTACGTGGGATTCGAGCCCGTCCCCAGAGCTCTGGTGGTACCGGAGAATTCCGAGTACATGACGTACCAACCCGCAGTGCACATGTCGGGCACCATCAAACCTCCCATGGAGCCCACCTTCCCCTCCAGCAAGCCTGGCGGCCTGCGCATAAACCAAGACTCAGCCGGGCAGGCAAGGGCAGGTAACTCCATCGAGCCGGGACATCGAGGTTCCTCCCACAGTCCTCGCGTCCCGGCCAACGCCAGTCTTTCTTTGATCAACGCTGGCACGGCAAACAGCGGCGCTACGAGCAAATCTGCCGTCGCTGCAACAACCGGGCCCTCGGCTCAAGCCGCTCGCACACCCTCCCCCTCTGCCCCCCCTCCAGTGTCGGATCCCCCACTCCCTCCCCTCCCCCTCCTAGTGGCCAGTCCCTCGGGTGACTACATGGGCTACAACCCGGCTGTCTCACCGGGGACCAAGGAGAACACGGCCCCTCCCGCCGCCCCCCCTAAAGAAGTGATGGTGCCCAAACCTGGCGTGTGCCTGATAGAGCGAGGCGACTACAACAAACCCCTGACCATCGAGGTCGCCGGTTCAGGGGGGGATAATAACAACGCCTCGGCGGGACAGAGTAAGTTGTCCAGCGGTGGGCCGAGCCAGCTGAGCAAGTTACAGCCTCAACAGCTGTCCCGCCAGACTTCAGCACCTGCTGGTAGTGGTAGTGGTGGTTCTGGTGGTGGCGGAGGTGGTAGTAGTAGTAGTAACTCTAGTGGCAGCGTGGAAGGACAAGGTCCAGACCCACTGGCCCCGGGAGGTGAGAGACGCAAACACTTGAGTGGGTCATCCCACGACTCCGCATCCCCGGGGTGGAGGCAGAAGCACCCGAGTGGTTCGTCCACCTCGTCACAGAAGTCTCGCCGAGTGTCGTCCGACTCCGACCGTACTCTGCGCAAGGGAAGCAAATCTGACTCAAACTCCTCTCTCACCTCAAACTCCAGCGGGGGAACCAAGAGCAAGCGGCGAGTGGCCAGTGGGGAGAAGTCGCCGAGTCTCACCGGTATGGCGGGCTCCTCGGAGAAGAGCCCTGCGTCCCCTCGGGGTTCCGGGGGTGCTGGCGAGGTGTTCGGCCCGCCAGGGGAGTGCACCAAGGTGCGTCTCAGCCTGGGAGACATGACGGGTGTTGTCGGTGTAGTCAACAAGGAGGGGAGTCTGAGCAGACCAGGAAGCACGCCGTGCATGCAGGCTCTAGACACACCGGACCACACCAGATCTCCGGCACCCGCTGACAACAACTCTGCCGCTTCTTCCTCCTCCTCCTCCCGCAGCAGCGGTAGCGGCTTAACCGGCCCACGCAGCCGGCACAGCCTGTCTGACCTCGGCTCGTACCAACAGGCGGGCGGCTCTCCCAACCAGTCTGGCTCGGCTGAGCGAGGTGACAACAGTAGTGGCGGGGCAAACGGAAGTGGGGACAGTGTGAGTAGCTCAGAGCTCTCGCCAAAGCCACTGAACTACGCCAAGCTTGACCTGAGCTGTATGGAGCCGGCTGGCGGTGAGGAGTGGAGGTCGCCAAGGGTCAAGAGCCGTAACTCTTCAGACGCGGACGAGCGCCAGCCCCCTCTGTCTTACGCCAAAATTGACTTTGTCAAGTCGCAGAACCTAAGCAAAGCTTTACAAATGAGTGGGAACCACCCTGACAGCTCGACGTCAAAGTCTTGAGGAGGTGGAGAGGGAGAGGGAGATTGTGTCTTCGTTCTTTCGTCAACTCTCCCTCTTCTGTGTTATAATGAAAATAAATAATAATTAATTAAGATTATGATATTGTGATGTCTTCTAGATACACTTCACACTCAGCATTTCCAAGTGGGGCACATTTGTGTTGTTTAAACTACGGTGCCTGAGACCCAGTCAGTCTTGACGATTTCTTCATTCATTCATTTGTCAGGGTGATTGACTATGATTTGATTTTATGATATGATGTGAATGACAGGACAAAGAAATATTTTATTTGTGAGGGACGAGATGGATACATTTCATTTGTGAACAATAAGACAAGTATACATTTCATTCTTCAATGACTAGACAAAGATACGTTTCATTCTTCAATGACTAGACAAAGATATGTTTAATTTGTGAAAGATATATTTCCTGATTCAAGAACAAGATGAAGATATGTGCCTATGTTTCATCTTTTCGCATAGAAAGTTTTAAGACTGGAGTATGAAACATTAATACCAAGGCAAGTAGCAGAGAATTGTCAGGTGTGCGGTCAGTTATGTTTTATTATTGTTTTGATTATTATAAAGATCAATAATTATTATCGTTACAACTACTGACTTTTTCAAAATGCCTCTCGATGTATCGTGCAGTGTGTGTAATAAATAAAATAGGAGAGGCCACTGAGGGGAGGGGCAAGCAGGCGACACAGGGTCGAATCCCTCTGGGGGCATTCTGGACATGGGTCGTGTGGGCAGTTTGTATTATAGCTGTCCACCCCTGTCCTATCATCTATGAGAGACGGACATTACAACCTAGGTCCCATCACTTATACTGCCGTTTTAAAATGAAACACAGTATCTACAATCTACGTGTCTGGGTCAAATTGACTTATTGGTATCAGTAGAATCGAAAACAAATTATGCATCTGGCTGGCTAGGTTTCTTTACAATATCTCAATTATAGACGAGCTCCAGTTCAGGGCAAGAACGGAAAGAATCGGACTATTATCCTAGCAGGAAACCGTTTTTTACGTTTTGTGGCAAAAGTTGAAAATGCTAGATGCTGTGTTTTATTTTCAAACGGCAGTATACATGTGTATGATCTAATTGTGTTGGTTGGGGTGTAAAACACAAATTCAAACTAGTGAACTGATGTGACAATAAATGTAACATTACATAACATTTAGTACAACAACAACAACATTATGTGACATGTAGTAGTAGGAGTAGGACAACAACATCTGTGACATGAATTGATGATGTTGTAACCTAATTTGTGATTTTAAACCTACTTTCCAATATGTCCAATGAAGCATGAAGAATGAATTTTAACATGGTGACAAGAGGTTGATTTTACGCTCTGATAATTCCTTACTACTAATTTTGTTTTGTTTGTTCATATTGTAGTACAAGTTCATGAATTGAAAGCCTTATTTGTAAGGAAACTAAGAGTTGTGTCTTTGTTTTGTTTTTTAATTGTTTTTTTTTAGAGTTCATGTATCAATGTTTTTGATTAGTTGTGGAATTGTTAGAGTTCAGGTTTTTAAAGAAAATTTGTTTTATTTGTATTTGTTAATTTTGTTTAGATTAATACGAAGAGTGAAAGATTGAAAGTGTTCATGTCCTTAATGTTAACTTAAGGATGGGTTACTATGTTAGCCCCAAGAATTTGAAGTTTTTAGAATAAACATTTTTTTGCATGAATTGTCTTTGATCCCACATTGTGTATTTTGGTTGTCATGGTGATGGCATTGATGGTTGGCACCCACTGTGATTTCTGTGGCTTTTTGTGATATACTACACAGTTTCATTTCATTCTCTGCAGGGCTTTAGTTCTTGTGTGTGTTTGTGTGTGTGGGTAGGGGAGGCGGGGGGATGCATTTAATTCAGCACAGTGCTTTAGTCGGCACCTTTTGTAGTACATATGTGTGGGTGTGGGTGAGCATGTCTGTGTGCATTTTTGACTGATGTGTGTGCTGTGTGGGTGTGGGTGTGGGTGGGTGTGTGGAGGGGGTGCACTAAACTACTGAATGATCAGAATGATGTGTGGGTGAGAGATCATAATGTGTAGTACAAGTAAGGAATTAACTCTTCTTAAAAGTTTTAAAGAGAAGAATTGTTTTGAATTTAAAACAAATCATAAGCATAATAATAATATAATGTATACAGGGCCGACTGGTTGGACTGGATGGGTGTGATTCATATAACATACATACATATGTACATAGTCAGTTACGGCTTGCCAGCATGGCTTCAAATCCATCCACGAAGGTATATACATAGATGTGTGCTACAACACTAGACACTGCTGCAGACCGTGAGCAATGGAGAGCTGTCATCAGATGTTCAGATTGAGAGTGAGAGACCGCATTATGTTAAACCCAACAACAACAACAACAGCAGCAGCACTATCAACTCAAAGAGGTTATAGATTAATACGTGCTTGTAGATCTAGTTGAGGAAGAAATCACGACCTCAGTGCTATTTTGGTCTATCTGCACAATGATATTGAAGGAGATGCAACAAAACAGCACTGTGGTGACAAAATGTTCCAAGTCAGACCATCAGTTGCCACTACCGAACTGCTCCAAGAAGGGGCCGTGTGGTGGCTGAATGGTTAACACTCAGGTTAACCAGTTTAGTCTCCAAGCGGTCAACCCGAGATTGAATCCCGATGAAGGCATTTTGAACATGTGTCGCGTGGGTAGCGTTCATGGCTGTCCACGCCCGTCCTAGTCATTTCGGAGACGGACGTCAAAATTTAGGTCCCACCTTTTATTATATTTATATATCTAAGAAGTGTCACTAGGGGTGTCAATCTCAAACTAAAAAAAATAAAATAATGATAATGGCGAAACATACCAGACCCATAATATAATAATAGTTGGGTAATGTGTGTGGTGATCTTTTTCATCCTTGCCGTTTACATCGCTGACTCTGTATATATTAGCTACCTGGTAAATAAGAATGAAAAGAAAAATGGTGCCCTGTTGTTTGTCTATTCATCTGTTTGTCTGTGTGTTCATGCTCTAACCTGGTGAAGACTACAATGCATTTGTCAACTTACAAGTTTAGATTCAGAGGACTTTGTCCTCATAAATGTACTATATGTACAAATGTTTTAGACTTTTATCTCTTTGCGTGCCCTCTTTGGATTTTATTGCTTGCTTTAAGACTCATTTGTGGTCTCTTATTTAATCTCATGCCATGCACTGCATCTATTATCACTATCCATTAATTTGTTTACCCGACAGCAAAAAGCACCTAAAAGTCGCATTTTGCCATTCCAAGATATAGCCCATGAAAGTCATTTAGTAATTTAGTGCGTCCCAGGTGAAAATTCAGAAAATCATGTAAACCCATTGAGACACATTTCAAGCTTCTTCTCAAGATATTTGAACGTTGAAAGTCTTAAAAAAATAATGTATGGTCATGCCCTGCAAAAATCTGTCTTGAACTTGAACAGTACTTTAGCGCTGTTTTTCACAGTTCGATGTTTTCCCAGGTTGACACATTCACAAATTCATTTAAAAATAACCAATACATAATTTAAATCTGTAAAGACCATCTTAAAAAGCAAATGCTAGTTTCAGAAGCAAGTGATTTTTCCGACTTTTACTTTTAGGTATTTTTTGCTGTCGTCAGGTACACATTTGAAAGAACATATCCCTCTTCTTTGCCAATTTTTCTTTTTGGAGAGCTATTAAAAAAATTAAAAAAAACAGACCTGCCAACTGTCCTGTTTTTCCTGTTGTTACTCTCCCTGTTTTGGATCTTGAAAATTTGTTTAGTGTGTTGAATTCTTTTAAGGAAATTGTGCCCAAGATATACACATACACCACAGAATTTTGGTTCTCAAATAGCTTGCAGGTGGGTTAGCAAATTTGGTCTCCAAGCAGGAGACCTGGGTTCAAATCCCAATAAGGGCATTCTGAACATGGGTCGTGTGGGCAGTTTTCATGGCTGTCCACCCCTGTCCTATCAGAGACAGACGTTAAAACATAGGTCCCACCTCTTAAATGATCCAAAAAGTGTGGCTAGAGGTGTAAAACTCAACTAAAGTAAAGAAGAAAAAACTGATTCTAGCCTTGAAGATGCTCCACATGCTTGTACTGTAGTCTAAACTCAAAACTGGCAAAAATTGGGATACAAAACTCTTTTTTTGTGATAGTAGACAACTTCTTAAACTTCTTTATTTGTCAAATTGAATTCTCCCTTTTTTACTTCTTCTCTTACGTCAATTTTCCCCCTCATTATTATTATTATTATCATTATGATTATGAGCTTTTTTTTTGCCTTTCTTTTAAACAATCGTCATTGTATTTTGGTTTGATTTTTAATTTGAATCTACGTTTTAAATGTTACATAATGTGATGATGATGATGGTGATTGATGATTAAAATGATTTTTGCCCCTTTCAACCCCAAGTACTGATGTAACGAGCAGTCTAAAGCTCACCCTCAATTAATGAATGCTCTCATTCAGTTATTATTGCTATTTATATGTAAATGTGTGCTGAGAAACTATTCAGATTGGTGCTTGAATGTCTCTCAGAGAGTCACTGATGATAACACAAAACCTGTCTGCATGTCTTGGCCTCCTACATTACTCGGGGGAAATTAAGTGTTGTCACGACTTTCTCACCCCACCCAGGGTATCAGGCTATAGGCAGTGACAAATCTTGTTGGTGTGTGCGCCAACCGGGGAGATCGACCTACAGTGTATGTCTCCCCAGGAGGTTGAGAAGGTTTTGGAATCAAGCGCGCCTGTGTCTGGTAATTATTATTGGTTGTAGTAAATGTAAAGTGCTTTGAGCTTGCTGTACATTGTATAAATAAATAGCTGGGTAAAGCACTGTAAATAATGTTATGCTGTCTATTACAATTATTATTATTACCACAGGATGTGATTTGTGATGATGGCAAATTTGTCTTTAATAATGTAATAATTATTGTCTTCATTACATTTTATTAGATAAAAAGAGCTGCTATTTTAGTCAATTTCATTTTTGTTTTTGTTTTGTATACTTGAATTTATTTTCATTTTTGTCTTTGCCTTATTTCTGTTTGTTTGCTTGTTCTATTTTTGTTTGTATGTTTCACCTAGTTGTCCGTCTTTGCAATTTTTAGTCTTTGTCTGTGCATTGCTTGTCTCTGTTTTCGTCTTTTTCGTTTTTGTCTTTGCATTTGCTTGTTTGTTTGTTTGTTTGTTTTATTTGTGAGTGTTTCACCTCTTTGCATTTTCAGTCTTTTGTCTTTTTTATGGGTTTTTTTTCTTCTTTTCATTTGTTTGTTTGTTGTGATTTGTTTGCCTGCATGCAAGCCAAGTGGGGTGTGTGCTGTCACAAGATGCTCAAATGGTTGTTTCCATGGTGACGACAAATAAACATTTCTTTGTACTCGTTAGAATGGTATCTGGGTAATCTATTTAGTTTACTACATGTACATGTGTTGTGCCCTGGTGCCTTCTTCATCTCTCTCTCTCTCTCTCTCTCTCTCTCTCTCTCTCTCTCTCTCTCTCTCTCTCTCTCTCTCTCTCTCTCT
>JAUELK010211513.1:0-10542 GCA_031471215.1 Gastropteron pacificum | reverse complement strand
AAGCATACTGGTAGTGCTGCCTGGTCGGCACATAGTGCTGCCGGCGCTCATACCAACATTCTGACAAGATCTTTCACAGTGAATGATCTGTGAGGTTAACGTGGCTGTACAGTCGGCTAAAGTGCTACAGTATGTATACACTAATATACTAGCCATCTGTTAAGTACACTACACGTGTCATGGTTGTGATTAACACTTAATTTTGATGAAGGGACAAAAAAAAAAAGAGGCTTGAAATCAGAAATAAAACACTTTTATTATGATTATCATCAGTTTGGCAAAGAACAACAAAATCAATACGTTTGCACAGGATATTTTGTTTACTTCAATGAACATCATATTATCATTTGTAGTAAAGATCATATAGCATGTAGTAACAAAAGCCTCCAAGTACGGTAGTAAAGAGTTAATTGTATAAAGTAACGACTTTCATGGCAAAAAAAAAAGAAAGAAAGAAAAACAATTAAAATGGAAAAGAAACAATGTCTACACTTGAGATGGCACCTGCAATCATTATATTTCATCATGTACGTAGCAATATTATTTAATGTATTATTGTCAGTGGTAAAGACATTAGTACTGGTAGTTGTTAATGTTGACGTCTTAACGGTAACATGATGCATGGTCATACACAGCACAATTCCAAGCTCCACTGTGAGATATCCACTTTTTACTTTAAGTTCAAGCAAAATGAGAATACATACTTATTATACAGGAGAAGACTACCGAAGTATGTGGACATTCTACGAGGCTGCCATTAAACATGTTCCGACTTCTGGCCCAGACTGTAAATGTAAGCCTTGTATCTTTCAGCGTGTAGACACACATTTTGTACACATAGACTGACTTAGACAAAGTTTTGACAGTTTGCGAGTGCTGCCACACCGGGTTCATTGTTCTACATGTCATTTTTTCAAATAGTCAACAAAGCAGTGTGGTAGTTGTGCAGTAAGTTCAGCACACACGCCTTTCAACCCAGTGTCTTTCTCTTGGACAGATGGATAGAAGAAGGGATACACTTCTCTTCAAATCATGCAAAGTATTACATACTTTATGATGAGGAGAGAGTTGGGAAGGGGTGAGGGAGGGAGGGCTGATGACTTAACTTGCAAAGAAAATTCTGGTGTGGTTATCATATCACAGCCTGCATTATGTCAATCATAGCAGGGCATTAGTTCTATACACACCACATCATCATAGGGTTCCTTGGCATTTATACCCGTAGAGTGAACAAAGACAAGTCCAACCATGGTTCCATTATTGCAATCTCTGTACTTTACATACCACCAAATATAAAGTGGAGCAGGGATAGATTCAAACTCACCACTACTAGTACTAGTTTAGTTTCTCTAATACAGGATGTACAATACGATATTTAATTTTTCATGAAATCCATCTATCATCTTGTCCTGATATTCACTACTTCAAAAGCCGCTGAACTGACAAAATGAACAGAAAGAACAATTTCAGCTTTGAAAAATTAAATTTCTGTACAAACTAACCCAACATCATGGTATAACATATTTTGTGTAGACTGAGGCAAATAATCAAATATGTTTTCATGTCATTCATGAATGAATGAAAAAAGCAAAGGGAAAAAAAAATAATGGGACCTTAACTCTAATATTAGTAAGTATTACTACCGAAATGCATTAAAAAAATTTAAAAAATAATAATCATAATAATCATAACAGGACCACACAAAAAATTGAATTAAAAACAAACAAAAACGTACATAAGATACAAAATAATGTCCAAACATTCAGTACTAGATCTTGTACCAGTACTGAGTGGATTGAGGAAGATGCTGTCATAAACCGAGAAGTCTTTGAGTGAAGTGTCACATGAAAATATTATTATAATAGATATATTTTATTTTTGGAAGTGTTTGTGGCTGTTGTTTCCTGACCTGTCGCACACAGCAAAAAACACTCTCTCTCTGTCGATCGCACACACACCACACACACACACACACATGCATAGAGTACATACATGCAGACATACATCTAATCTCATCACAATACGACTGATCACTCAGGACCCATTCATGCCAAGATAACTTAGCAAGCACCGCAGCAGTCAAAACAATTAATGCAATGTCCATCATCAACAACAATGTTCCTGGTATTCATTATCCCTCAAACAACAATACTCGTGAGCCACACTCCACCCTTGCTTATTCATGTACAAAAGCCAGTCACTTTTACTCTTCTTACCAACATACCATTGTCAAACAAATCAATGGTAATAAGTGTTCACATATACATCTGATTCATTGCATGATGTAAACAATTTGGTTTCATTCAAATTGCTAACCTATACTACACACTCGCATCATCAAACAAGTCTTAACATGCACACGAACAAGGTTTCTACTACCTCCTTGTCAAACCTCACACCAAAGTTTTCTTTCACCATTCACGTCCTCACATTGCCATGAACCACATGGAAGCTCTATCAAACATCAAACCAATGTTTCATCTCCATTCACTTATTCGTGTTGTATTCATGACCCATGCACAAGCTCACAATCTCTCTGACAAAACTTCAAACCCAATCTCATCATCATTTCTCCAAGATTCATCTTGCGTTCCTTTGTTCCACAAGGAATCAAGAGGCACGAGTCGAAGGTTCATTCGCTCACATTGCCACGACCGTAATGTAGTTTGGTCTGGGTCCAGCAGGCCGACATCCACAACAAAGTAAGTAGTGCCCGAAGTAGAGGGGAGTCAAAAACTACACACAGGCCAATGTCCCAGGAAGAGAGGGGCACAGCCCAGAAGAGAGGACAGGACTATAGGTCTTGGACAGTGGAAGCTGCTTTTGCATAGCTCACGACGACGAAGACTCCAAAATGTGTAAGTATAAAAAAAAAACACCAAAGTTGTAGTGTCAGTAAAGAGAGGTAAAGAGGTCATCATAACATATATCAGAGCATTGCATCATGTGGGACATGAAAGAGGTCTATTGCTTCGGAAGGCCATTGGCTCGCTGGCATTCTTTTCCTCTTCCCTTTTAGTCGTGCCCATTGAATTCTGCTAATCAAAACCAGTGACAGAATTGAACTTCATGGCACTGAAGACATGATTCCTTTTTCAACTTGAAAACTGAGGGCCTCAAAAAAGAAAGAAAGAAATAGCATGAAGATCTGACAAGATGAGACAGGACAAAACAAGCAGTAGAAATCTACTCCTCATCATGCTTCATCATTTAGCTTTGCCAATAGGGCAGACAAGGACATGATGAATACTTCATACATGGATGGATTTCATCCTTGAGGTTAAACAAAAAAAAGCGCAGCTAATATCAAACATGCATTAGGTAGGCTGATGTCTCCCAGTAAGACCAGGTTAGTGGTGGTACTTGTACAACCAAGAACAGGTGGGGGGTAGGGGGGGGAGCAAGGCCTCCCTACTGAAAGACTAGAGAGGGAAGACTGGGGAGCAGCCAGCCTCCGGGGAACAACACTGGCTCCAGAAGAAAACCACACACATTCCAAGGAACAAAGGTTCAGAGGTCAACACTGGCTGCAGAATGCATGCATGCACGGACACAACACAGACCTAGCATCATGATACATACATAGGCATGATACAGTTGTCTTGACCAATGCTCTCATTCTTTATTTTCCACACTGGCCGTGACAAGAGGACTCAGTGGTTCCGTAAAGCAAAGTAGTGGTCTCGCACAATGCCATCATTTTTAACATTCAGTGTGCATAAATGCATAAGGGTTGGGTAAGGGTAGGACAGAAAGATAAACCTACAAAAGTTTGGGTGCATCTCCAATAGATCACTGTTTTTTCATGAACTAGCAAAAAGCTATATCACTGTATATTCTACTACACATTGACAGTGTCTTTGACACAAGTGAACAGATTTGAAAACTTCTCTCACATGCAATGACCAGTGTATAGGAAAACAGGGAAAGCTAAAGAAACAACTGCTAGACCTTAAGATTGATCACATGATCAACATTCAAATTCAGCTCACTTTAAGAGTTAATGTACACTACATCAATGATCAGTGTCTTGTGTGTTTCACTGTTTAGTTGAGGTTTTTCTAACTTCAAGTTTGTCAAGGCACAAAATGTTTGCAGTAAGGGAAAGTGGTTTAGCCTGAGAGAGAAAACATTGCCCACAACATTTTTACTACTTTTAAGTGTAAGTCTTCATATCTCAGATTGATGACAGACAATGTCTGAATTCAAATATAGAAGAGAGGGTATTTCAAGAAGAAGAAAAAAAGACTACAACATAAACCATAGGGTCAATTATTGCCCAGGCAATACTGCTACCATAAGAAACCAATCGAATCATCTCTATGGCAAATTCCATGAAGCATGTTGTGCAATTTACTATGTTTTGAGTCAACAGAACTGGAGGAAGAAGAAAAAAAAGAAAAAGAAAAGATGTGGTCTGGCAAATTAGCCTGACATAAACGCTTCAGATTGACATTCATAACTACAACAAAAAAACAAAAACAATAGGACTCTAGGATTCTCTACACTTTTCTGCCATGGAATCAGCCTTGCGTTAACTATGATAGCACACGTGTCAAATTCAGCAAACATGGTCTCCACTCAAGAAGTTGTGAGAGGATGGAGACCCAACAATAAACACAGCACAGTCTAGAGGGGCCTCCAGGGAGCAGCAATCTTTCATATGGCTGTCGCTGCAAACACGTTCATCTCTCCATCCTCACGTCCATCATCCTCTGCAAACTTTGTCCATCCATCCATTCAGTAGAGTCGCACAGTAGGCCACCACGGCCCCATCTATGGGCAGCAAACATCCAAAGTACCGGCAGCAGTGATGGTGGTGGTAATGGTACCGATACCAGTAGTAGTAGTAGTGGTGGATGTAGGCACGCAGTGGCCTCTTTCGTCCATCATCAAGGCATGTTGTCGTGTTTTCTTGTTTGTTACTTTTATAGCATGAGCCGCCTGGTGGGTGAGGGGAGGGCTGCTGCTGTCTGTGTATGTGTGTGAGAAGGGGGAGGGGGGTCCGTACAGTCTCATACTGTCACAAGGAGGAGGAGGGGGGCCCAGTCTGGCATTGTCTTCTATATCATCAGCCCGGTTCAAGCATCTGGGAACAAACATGACAAAGAACGAGATAAGAACTGGTTTTAGTCTTGAGTGTCACACCCCTAGCGACATGTTTTAGATCATGATGTAGGAAGTAGGACCTACGTTTTAATGCCTGTCTCCAATCGATAGGACTGGGGTGGACAGCCATGAAAACTGCCCACACAAACCCTGTCCAAAACCACTGGGATTTGAATCCGGGTCGCCCACTTGGAGACCAAACTCGTTAACCCAAAGTGTAAAACCATTCGGCCATTTCAGTTTTGAAAAGAAAAAGAATCTAAATATAAAAGATTGTTCATTGTTATTGAATATCACTTCACAACATTGTCCAGTAGCTTAAATAGTATGAAATCCATTTAAAGTCCTCTTACAAATGCATGGAAACAATGCTAGGCCCGTAACTGTTATATCATCAAACGAGTCGCTTTGATTTGTTTTTTTATGCTGTTATATATCTAATTAGTTTATAAAGTAAACAGATCATCATCAAACAAGCCTCTTTGATTGTTGGTTGTTTGTTTTTTTAGGAATCCCTTCAATTGGGGGCTTCTTTGTGTTGTGGAGGTGGGTTTATTAGAAAGAAGTATGGATATAGATTCAGATACAAGCTTAATTCTCTGAAGGTGGGCTCTGTCCCTCAATCGGATGTCTACAACATGTATAAGACATTCCATGGTGATAAATAATGTAAGACATTGTTAGTTTAGGCAACTCTTGCATATGGAACAGATTATCATTGGACATTCCAACAATTGTGGCTGAACACAATGAATGATGTGATGTAACTTATTAATCTAAAGCAATGCTTGATTAAGAAATGCAAGAGATGATGGTCAAACATCAAAAACAGTAAAGATGAACCGACAAGATTAGAGAAGAGTTGTCAATGTTAATTTTCAAAGTCTCAAATCAAATTTTGAAACACATTTTCAGGATAAATCATAGAATCTCAATAACACAAGTTGAAACTTTTTTGAAACGAATAGATAGTCCAGTCCTGCTAACATGCAACAAGAACAGAAAATGAAATCTAGGAATTAATTGTGCAAACAGGCAACTGCAACAGGAAATTGAGGGCAACAGTAGAATAACAAAATCAAACCGAACTACAAGACTCACTGCGGATTGTAATAGCCTCACGCAATCCCAGAGGAGGATTATTGTTGTCTACAAGACTAAGGTTGGAATCGCACACCTTGTCGTCCAGGCTAGAAGAACAAAGTTGGAGGCTACCCCTTTATATTTAGGACACATGGGTGCTTGGCATTTTGAAATGTTCTGGGTATCTGACTATGTGAATAAAGGAGCCCATACATACATGATCAACTGTTTGTGCTTACGAGTCAAATGAGTGAATCAAACTCTGCTTGATATTATATTGCGCAAGTCGATTTAATTAACAATTAATTACAATAGGCACGAACGCATCACATTGACCAGACCATCCATTACTTATAAACTTAACTTCCGTTATGTAGAATGGTAAGGAAGAGTGGGTCTTTTTTAAAGTTGAACAGAGTAGGGCAACCTCTAGATCTAGATTCAGATCTAGTGTATTTGTTGATCAATGTATACCTTGGTATATATAGTAAAGCAAGAAAGTATAATACGACTTAAACAGAAACACCCTTAGCTTTTATAACAATGAACAAGAACAAGAAAATTGGTTATTTACACACAGGCGGTCATGTGGTTTTATGGGGTTCAAGGTTTATTAAAGGAACCTTCACAAGTTTCTGTCTTGGCCCAATGTTTCAGAAAGACTAATCTTGAGCTCACAGTAGGGTTCACGTCAAGGTAGGTTTTCATCATCAACACACACACCAAGACAGTAGCATTGTTAAGGCAATAAATTTGCGTAAAACACAAGAAGGGAGTCATACCTATATCCTTGCTGCTTAATGGAGTCATTGGGTGATAGTGAAAAGGTCACTCATTGCCATACAACAAACAAGGTTATCTTATCATTTCATTCTTTTCATCCATTACACTTGCAACTAAAATAAAATGAGCTAAATTAAAGAAGCTATCTTATTGTTCCTCCATTTAGTTTTCGAGTAAGATATTAATATCATAATATTCCTAGGGTTATTTTCAAATATAAATCAACTTATTACACCAAGGCCCCAATATAATGTCCACTAACAAAAACACAGATGACATACTATAACAAGAGAAGACTATACGTCAAGCATGCATGAAGCTACATATAGAACAGGTTCTACTGTTGTACTCTTGACCCAATGTTTCAGAAAGACTAATCTTGAGCACACAGTAGGGTTCACGTCAAGGTAGGTTTTCATCATCAACACACACCAAGACTTGTACAGTAGCATTGTCAGGCAATACATATTTGCTTAAAATTCAAAAAGGGATAATCTCCATTTGAGCTATTATTCCCCCTGTTTAGCTTTTGAGTAAGATCTTATATATCATAACGTAAGGCGCTTCGAAATACCATCTCAATATTCACAAAGTTATTTACAAAATCAACCAATCAGGGCCCCATAACATAAATGACAGATGACATACACAAACAAGAGAAGACTATACATCAAGCATGCATAATAATAATGACATACAACACACATAGTTTGTTGTACTCTTGGCTCAATGTTTCAGAAAGACTAATCTTGAGCTCACAGTAGGGTTCACGTCAAGGTAGGTTTTCATCATCAACACACACTAAGACTTGTAGCATTGAATTGAAATCTAATTGATGACTATACATCAAGCATGCATAATGATACATACAACACACATAATTTGTAGTACTCTTGGCCCGATGTTTCAGAAAGACTAATCTTGAGCTCACAGTAGGGTTCACGTCAAGGTAGGTTTTCATCATCAACACGCACCAAGACTTGTACAGTTGCATTGTCAGGCAATACATATTTGCTTAAAATTCAAAAAGGGATTATCTCTATTTGAGCTTTGGACATCTATATCCTTGGTGCTTAGCGGAGTTAATAACATTTCCTTCTTTTAACCCACGAAGCTTGCAATATTAGAGCTAAATTAAAGATGCTACGCTATTATTCCTCCATTTAGCTTTTGACATTAAGATCTTATCATAATGGAAGGCACTTCGAAACATCATCTCAATATTCCCATGGTTATCTACAAAATCAACAAACTTGGGCCCCATAACCAGAAAAATGACAGATGGCATACTTTAACAAGAGAAGACTCTACGTCAAGCATGCATGAAGCTACATATAGAACAGGTTCTACTGTTGTTCTCTTGGCCCAATGTTTCAGAAAGACTAATCTTGAGCTCACAGTAGGGTTCACGTCAAGGTAGGTTTTCATCATCAACACACACCAAGACTTGTAGCATTGAATTGAAATCTAATTGAAAAGCCTGAGAAGGGACTACCTGGATTTGGGTGTTGGACACACTCATACCCATGATTGTTACCAAGTTCTTTGGGCCAGTTAGATACAAAATGAATTTATTCTAATTTCTACAACAAAATCTATTTATTCTTCCACTATAAAAGTGTGACCGTAATTAACTAAAGGGTTTAATGTGATCGTTCCTCAATTTGGTACTCAAGATAGAAAACTCCAGTGAGAAACTGCTAAAAACGTATAAGGGCTAAAATCCCTGTAGAAGATTTCACACACATTTGCAAGCAACATGTAAGAAACAATAGTCAGGAATGTACATGGGAGATAATGAAAAAGTCAGTAAGTCTGAATTTCAACCCTTATTGGGGCATCCATCTGGCATGCTGTGTGCTATTAATTACCTGTAGGCTGGGTCTATATTTACACCATGCTTACTGAGTTCAAAGCTTCTCCATCCATGGATAGCACTTGAAATCATCTATTTATACTGAATTTATTTGTGAACTTGTGAATTTGTGTCCAATAAAGGTCAAGAGACTCTCTGAACTTATTTTCCTCACTTCAACACGATTGTCCCAATCTCCGTACTGTTCGTAGAACAGGGTAACCCAGCTAGTCAACAATGTATATGAAAGCATGAGAGGAGAGCAGAGTGGTGGGAGACTACTACTTCACTGACCATGAGGAGTTTACACTCTTGAGCCTTCGGATCTCCTTGGTTGCCCATGTGGCCAGTGTCTTTGCCTTCTGCACCTTGGACCTGCGGCCCAGCGTCAGCAGGTTGGTGATGGTGTCCTGCTCCATCATGGGCATCATGGAAGCACCAAAAGCTGCACACAGGTCTCTGTAGGAACAAAAAACAAAAAAAACGTAAATAAACAACAGCAGAGGAAAAAATTCGTAGGCACCAATGAAGCGCCAAAATCTGCACACTGGTGTCTGTATGTACGAAAAACAAAAAACGTAATTTAAAAATTGAACAGCAGAGTGAAAAATTCGTAGGCAACAATGAAGCGCCAAAGTCTGTGCACAGGTCCCTGCAAGAACAAAGAAAATATGTAATTTGACTACAACAGAAGACAAATTCTTATGCACCATGGAAGCGCCAAAATCTGCACACAGGACTCTGCATGGACAAAAACAAACATGTCATTTGACTACAGCAGAAGACCAGATTTTTTTTAAATCTGAATATCAGAGCAGGCATCCAATATCATGGGTCTTGAGGCATTTATGTGAGATGTAGTCATCCATTTAAATGGCTTCTTTAGTTCTCTACCTACTCAAAAATGTAAGACATAACAAACAACAACATAAAACCCTGGAATAGGGTGTCGGTAAACTTGATCCTACCTAATCAGACCACAGCAGGCAGCCAAGTTACTGTCTCACTTTGTCCATAGCTATGCTCAATAAATTATGAAGGAGACCATATGTATGAGGCTGAAACAATCCCTAGTTTAGATCAGACCAGACCTCCTTAGTTCAAATCTTGAAAATCTGTAATCCTGTGAGCAAAAATTTGTAATCACAGTTGTCAGCAGGTCTCAACAAAGGCACTGCCCTACTCTCTAACAGGGTGAGTTTGAATATTAAAATTTTTTGTCGCGACTGGACTGCGAAAATCCGTAATTTCTGGGAGATATTCATATTCCCATAATCGGACCCGATTTTCCGTAATAATTATGGGCAATTCGTAAAACTAGGGAGGTCTGTTAACTGAACAACTGTTTCCAATTTCTGAAAGAATCACTTGAAGTAAGACGTAGCAAACAACATAAAACCCTGAAAGAGGGAATCCGTGAACTATGTCCTACCCAATCAGGCCACAGCAGGCGGCTACATTACTGTCACTCTTGTCATCGTCAACAGCTATATGCTCAATGAAGGAGACCACATGGTTGACGTGGGGCTGGATCAATGTAATCTCAGCTGTGGGAAGGGCACAAAGAAATTCCGTTACAGCAATTGCATCAAGAGTCCTATCACTATCACAGTGTTGTTTTCATTGTTACACCTTCAGAGATGCCAACCCCAAAAACTTAAAAGTTGTATTTGTGACATTGAAAAAGTGTATTTTCATGACAAAAAGTGTAC
>JAUELK010211410.1:0-10544 GCA_031471215.1 Gastropteron pacificum | reverse complement strand
GGGACACACATAGTTAAAACAGTGATCTGGTGGTGGTGGGGGGGGGACACACATAGGTAAAACAGTGATCTGGTGGTGGTGGGGGGACACACATAGGTAAAACAGTGATCTGGTGGTCAAGTGGTCAGCATATTTGAATCCCAATCGTGTCAAATTGATTTGGATTTAAGAGTATTATCTTCTCCCAACCAGCAGGTGTACTATTGGAAAAAGTACTTTGTTGCACATTTCTCACAGTACCCAGGTGTACAAAGGGTGCATAGTAGGTGTGTCATGTGTTACATACAGGCTCTTGCCCACGTGCTGTGGTCAGCTTTGTAGATTCTTTCAGGCATCAGGGCTGCAAAAAATGATGCAACATACAACTGGTTCAGTCCTAAATCATGGCTGCAACCACAATAGTCTAAATATTGCTTCAATTTTGGCAGTATCAACAAGACCGCATTGCACACTGTCATGGTCTCGGAGAGGTCTTGTGACTGCATTGCACAATAGCATGAGAACAAAGGACCAATTTGAAGGCCCTCCAGTCCCAGGTTGCAGAGCTAGGCTGCCATGGCTCTGTAGGTCTGTAAGACCACTTGAAGAGTGAATAACTCATGCCCTGTGCCTGATCGAAACAACAACTATACTTGTTCAAGAAAGACATTATATTATCCCAGGAAGAAGTTTTATTTCTTCAACACTGCCAAAGCCTATGACGACCACTCATCAAACTTCGCAAAAAAACATCTGAGCTTAAAAAAAAAGAAAAAAGAAGAGAATTTTAAAAAATGTACTTGTTCTTTTACTCTACCAGACCGAATGTTCAGTACTTTAGTCACAGTGCATACAAATATGTTGGTTCAAGGCTTCAGCTTTCTTCTTCATCCTTGTAATCGACCACAATCCTCGAGCTGATTATTCTGTCACTATCGTTGGTAGGGTAAACACAGACAAAGAGATTATAATCCACTTTGCAGGCTTTTTACCTTCAAGGCCTCTGGGTCGATGGAGCGGCACGCAGATTCCTGGGTGATGTCTCTGAAGGAGTTGTTGGCCGACACAGAATACACAATCACCTCATTGGTCACTGGCTTCCCAGTCAGGATAGCCGTGTTCAGCAGGCTTCGCTCCTGGAGGGGTGATAGAAAATAATGATTTATATACATGCTTTTATATGTATTAATACATGGCTTTTTATTGAACATAACAACAGGGTGAAACATATTGCTATCTAGTGTTGGTAGTGGTAGTCAGTAGTAAAAAAAAAAGAACAAACGTGAAAATGTGAAAACACCCTAACATACAAGAAAACTGATGGTATCACTGGATCCAGCAGATCATAAACTATATAAGTATAAGAATGCCAAGTTTTACTCTTGTAGCTCAAATAGAAGTGAAATTATAATTCTTTGGAAAACACCCCAAAAAGCCTGGTCCCAGGGGGGGTTGTGGGCCAGGCTCGGGCCCGGTCCCAAGTGAGTTAAAACATCCATGTGGTATGTTTCAATAGTTATCATCTAGAGATCACCTTTTCCTATGATTTGTACACTTTTTTGTATCTGATTCCAGACTAAATCTGAGCTACTATTTGCATCCCTGTATACAAATGTGATGAAATAGGACGTCATACTTTCCCCCCCACCAGGTGTTCTCTTTGAAAAGGTACTTTGTCACGACTTTCTCACCTCACCCAGGTGTAAAATGGGTACCTGACTACAGACAGTGAAAGATATTGTCAGAATGTTGGTATGGGCGTCGGCAGCACTACATGCCTCCCAGGAGGTTGAGATGGCTTTGGAATGAAATAGGTCTGTCGGGGTAATAACATGCTGTAAAGCGCCTTGAGCTCAAAGAGAAAAAGCGCTATATAAATCGGCTAATATTATTATCATTAGCAATCAGTTCCCTACCTTCAGTACAGGCACAATGCGCTCCGCATGCCCACTGAGTAGGTTGAACTTGACGGAGATCTTGGTGTCTTCCGGGGAGAAGTAAGAGTTGCGAGACAGCCCATTTTGATGGTAATCCACATTCCAGGACACGCGAGCCATGGTAGGGAGATCGGGATGTGAGGAGACACGGAATCGCCAGCGCATCACCTCTTCTTTCCTGAAAAGCATTAAAAATAATAGATTAATACTAGACAGCATTTATATAGGCTTTAACCTTAAATACACTCTACAGCAAGGTCAAAGCGATTTACAATACTTATATATTAATATCATTATCATGATTAACACTTCCTTTCAATATCAATCTACTCCTATCCTTTTTTGTTTAATATCTTTGATTTAATTCTCATGAAAATGTATTGCCCTGGCACAACTAGGTACAATCTTTTCTTTGTTGTTGAAAGTAACTAAATCCTTGGGCTTTAGATAGACATGCTGCAATCAGATGTAGTAGACCTTTAAAATTATGGCAACCTAGCTCTAGAACCTTTAAACTGGCCTCTTGTTCATGATGCGAGTGTGTATAATGCAGTCACAAGGGACCAGGTAACTGATAGGTGCAGTCTTTTGAGTTGGTACTGCAAATATTAATTCTATTCAAGGTTAGCCATGATTTAGGAGGAGAAGACGTAGAAGCTGTGCAAACCTGAAACTCTTGGAGTACTTGACATCCTCTCTAAGGAATGCAGTCACTGTGGCTGTTCCCTCGCGGTCGCCAGCATCATAAGAGATGCGCCATGAACTTCTGGGCACAGACACTTCACCCTCCAATTCAATACCCCCACGTACACGCACTCTGTGGGTACAAATAAAATAAAATGACATACATCTCTTACTTGTATTATAATGAGAGCTTTAGATAATAATAATAATAATTATAATAATATCATTTATGAGTCCCCACCAAATCCATGAATTTTTTTTCAAGACCCCCCAATTGCTTTTCAAGACCCCAATTTGCGGCAAAAAATAATGCCACCTAGCGTGAAAAATGATCCCCAAAAGTCTATTATCAATGACAAAATGCCAAGCTAAAATTTGCACATTTTTAAGTGTGGTCTTTAAACAATAGATTACAACTATTGCTAATATCACTTAATGGCATCTTACCTCTCAACTAATCATCAATGTCACTGATTGGACAGTGTAGACCTAGTAGTAAGGCTATTTTTCCAAACAAAACATGAACATTGTAGCCATTTCATTTTTCCCGACTTCCCGACCCATCGCAAGATTCCCGACTTTTTCCAGTTTTCCCGACCTGGTGGGGACCCTGTATATAGCGCTTTATCCCCACAAAGTGGGCCCAAAGCACTTTACATTGTATTTTAAGAACTTGCATGTCTCAGTCACACGCAATCGCCTCTCATTCACCATCACAAACATATACATGATAACAAAAGGCAGGAGATATTCAGCCAAAGTACATGTTAAAAAGGTGCGTCTTAAGCCTTCCTTTGAAGGTCACTAGACTTGGAGATGGCACTGGAAGGGCAAAAGCTTGGTTTATTGTAAAGAACACAGTTCTTCTAGGCTACTAAACTTGCGTTCCTTTTTACACTTCAATTTATTCATACAAACATGGCAAAGACTTGGTGCTTGGTGTGTGACTCTTTTCAAAGTTTGCTACGTTTATTTATACCAAAGTTACATCTTCCGTTGAACCAGAATTTTAAAACTACCGTGTAAAACCAAATCATTAGAACCAACCAGACCCTGATCAATAATGCTTTTGTTTGAAGGTAATTGGAAGTCTCTAAAAAGTTCGAAAGAATTAAGATGGTTTTCATTGAAAATTCTTTTTATAGAGACATGATAAAACGCAATCTAGACTAGAAGACTGTATTTTATCATAAACGTAATTCTATTTAAACTAACACCAAACTTACTTGACAACAAACTGTTTCAGGGCGGAATTCTTCTCCAGCAAGATGGGGACCTCAAACTTGGTGCCCATGGTCAGGTCCACTTGAGGGACCCGGAAAATCAAGTCCTTGTCCACGTGATCATCGTAGGTGATGGGCTCGCGCTTGAGGTGCACGAGAGAAATGAACTTCTTGTCCAAGGGCCCGTGAATGGCCTCCATGCGGGCGGGGACAATGGTGTTGGACACGCTTGCGCACTCCTGGTTCTGCTCCACCCTGGTCAGGTGGTAGAACACCTGGGTGTCGAAGCCCGCGTGGGAACTGTTGGACGCGTCCCACCAGTAGTCTGGGATCCTCACACCCGCCACGCAGGCATTCGTGTCTCCGTTGAGCACGCACACCGAAGAGTACTGCTCTGCCCCCTTGGAGACGAAAATCTGAGCACAAGATCGCTGGGTGTAGCCATAGTAGCTGTAAATGAGGTCCTGTTTCTGCCGCCTTGTCAAAGATCTGGCGTGGACCAAGACCTGCACATAGGGTCTTGATTGTGAAATGGTGCTGGAGACCAAGTGGGCACTGACATCCATGTTGTGGATGATGTGCCTGTGCATGTGCACCTCAGACTTGTCAAATGTTTCTTCATATTTGTGCACCTCGTTCAGAATGTCATTCGGCACAACCTGGGGAACATTATTAATTATATCAAATGTTTTAAAACTCAATCATAAAACGAGTGTACGGTGTCCATACAATTTTCCTTTAAAAAGTAGTGATTTATTACTAAAGCCAAAAAATACTTACAAACTTACTTAATGTACAAAATTTGAGTACGTAAAAAGAACAATAACATTTCTTTTCATGAAAAATTGAAGTAAATAAGACATTACATTACAATATTACAATTTACATAGAATCTGAACTACAGGCTGTCGCTGGAAGTGTGATATTCAGCATAAAAAAAGAACCCACAATATTTAGAGTGCCATTTGTGAAGTGTTAAAATTACACTTTCTTCTTTGGCATTATTATACATTATAATCAGTTCTCAGCCTATAATGCATTAAATTCAACTCATTCAAAACAGATTCAACCTACTTGATACATCTCAAAGGGCCCATAACTGGCCCTCAACTTGTAAACCTCAGCAGGATGGGTGAGAATGAGAGCTTCCTTCACAATAGTTGGCTCTGATGCCTTGAATCTGTGGTAAGGAGACTTGAGGAAGAACCCATCTCGACTGTCATCAAAGTCAATATCAATGGCACATGCATAAGCTGAGGAAACAAAAAAGCAGTTGTCATAGATTGCTACTATTACTATTAACAATGATCAAAAATGAAATGTCATCAAGATGCACCCTTCTTAGGACAGGTCAGGTGGTACTGGAAAAGGTGCTTTTTTATTTCAAAGTCAAAGTTTAAAGGGGACAATTAATTTACAAGCCTTACTCAAAACTAGTCAAACTTTTAAAAGAAATCAAGTTTAGAGTGGAGTCTAGATTTAGATTGTGTTGTGTCCCTTACAAGGGAAAACTTCCAAACATTGTCGATCAGAATCAGGGGGTCAGGGTGTGGTTCCACCACTCGATCATACACGGGGTGGAGGCTTGGTCTTGGAGTAGGGTAGGGGCTTAGTTAAAAGTTCAGGGCACAGGCTTCCTCTCTATCAGACTGGGGATGAGTGGCAGCAATGTTCGAAAGTCTTTTCCCCTCTAATCTAGATTAGTTTTATCACAACACAACACAACAGACCAGACTTGAGACATCCTCCTGTACACAACATCACAAATTGAATTGACAAGCATGTGTCTGTTGTGTTGTGATCACAGTGAGTGAGGTGTGGACAGCTTACTACTTACTTAAACTTACTACTAAAAAGGAAAGTAGTCTAGAAGAAAGCTAGCTCTGGCTATTCGATAGAACTGAGAACATTAATTTGTCTTGACCAGAAAACACAACACAAGTCAAGAAGTTTGAGACTCACCCAGGAAAAGAAAAACATAAACAAATGGAAAGAATATCGTTGTCGGACTCATTTTGTCAACCATTGCGAATAAATCCTTGGTCAAATACAGTCTAAACACCGTCCATCCGAGTGTGAATGCATGTCTTCGATTTCATCGATGCCCTGTGAGAAGAATGAAGACTGTACTTTTCGTTGATGGATTCTCGAATCCAGCTCAGTTAGAATGCCGCCATGTTGATGACCTCATTCCAACACATCGTTCTGATTCAACTGCGCACATTAATATAGTTCGTTCCTTCGAAATAAAATACATATGTACAGCAAGAGTTTGTTCAGATACAAAATATGTCAACCTAAGGAATATTATGTAATCCCCATAACGGCTTCTTTGTTATTATCTATAAACTGAGGCTAAGAAGCGTAGACTAGTTTATTATTATGATATTTCTGTATCCCTACACTTCGTCATACATGTTGCTGCCAAGAATCCCATCCTTTGATCTTGCCGACTGCATTGGAATGCACTACTTTTCTTCCCAAGGCTGAGTTTGGCCTCGTGTCTGAGGTCAGTCAGTGAGGCAAGGCCTCACAGGCACAGGTGGTATGGGCAAAGATGATGCACGCCGCACGCGCACTGCTCGGTTCTAGGCATGTCCGCGCATAGAAGTATTAGAAGGATGCACACCGAAGCAAGTCAAACAAAACACATTTTCAAAGCATATCCAACGTGCTGTTTCTTTCTTCTTTTTTGTATGAAAAAAAAAGAACAAGAATGTCCGTAATGAAGATTAAGACTCCCCTGTAAATGTTTTTAAAAAGAAGAAATGTAGGACCAGAAGGGGGAAAAAATGAAAGAAAGGAGTCCAAAGGGTGGTTTAGTTTGAAGTTTGAAGAAGGCAAGTTTGACAAGTCCGTAGTTGATGTCGTTGGTACTGTATCGGACAGCTACTTAACTGTCGGACCATCTGACCACGTTTTTATCCAATCTTGGCGTAAATCGACTTCAGTATGGCGGTGATAGTCCATGAGATTCTTTTTCTTTACTTTTTCTATTTCTTTTCTTTTTCTTTCTTTCCTTTTTTGCATTTCCTTTCTTTTCTTTATTTCATTTTTTTTCTTTCTTGTTTTTCTATTATTATTTTGTTCTTTTTTTTATTTGATCACGCTTTGC
Source organism: Gastropteron pacificum (assembly GCA_031471215.1). Classification (NCBI taxonomy): domain Eukaryota; kingdom Metazoa; phylum Mollusca; class Gastropoda; order Cephalaspidea; family Gastropteridae; genus Gastropteron; species Gastropteron pacificum. The sequence goes on along the minus strand of JAUELK010211410.1, from coordinate 3,606 downwards.
ATACAATGTGTCTTCTTACTCTTACCGTGTTACCATTTTCTCGTTGTAAAGGTCTACATGTCTTCATTTTTATAGTAATCCATGTAAAGCGCTTAGGGTTTATTTCAGATCGGCCCTATTGAAATTACGTTCAGTACTACTTTTCTATTTTCATTTCTATCTCAACACGCGGGGGTCAAAGTTGTCACGTTTTTATATATATATATATGTACATATACCTACACAAAAAAACGTAGTCAGATGGCCCCCTAGGTGTCCGATATTGTTATTTTGATCAGGCACTACGTATGAGTTCTTCACTCTTCCAGCGGTCTAGATTCTAGTACTAGTAGACCTACAGAGCCATGGCAGCCTACTAGGCTGAGCGTAGCTCTGCGAACTGGGCCTGGGCGGCCTTAAAATGATCCCTTGTTCATGCAATTGTGCAATGCAGTCACAATACCCCACCAGACCAGATGACTGCTCTATACAAGGCAGTCTTTGTTGAGTTGGTACTGCCAATATCGACACAACATTGATAGAGACATGTAGGCCTATGGTTACAGCCATGATTTAGGACTGAACCAGGTGTATGTCACATCATTTTCTGTAGCCCTCGTGCTTGAACTTGTGTGAAAGTTTGTGGGCTTTTTCTTTTCAAGAAACAGTAAGTTTGATTTGCTTTGAAAATAATGTTTTTGTTTTTTTTGTTTTATTGGCTTCGTTGACACTTTTCTGAAATAAAAATAAAAGACAAAAAGTGTGTGTGTGTGTGTGTGTGTGTGTGTGTGTGTGTGTGTGTGTGTGTGTGTGTGTGTGTGTGTGTGTGTGTGAGTGTGTGCAGTACTATACTGGTTCAGTCGACAACCAAGCTGTCACTTGTAAGTTGTTTTGAGCGCCTACTGACTACGTTTTGTTGTATTCTGCTATTTTCTCTGCTGTTGTTGTTGTTGATTTGTACAGGTTTTCTATACACATATTGTGTGATCTTTACCGCAAAGTGCTGTTCTGTCAGTATGTGTCGTTTTGAGAATGAAATTGGAGAAATTTGGAAAAATTCTTAAGATGATGCTTTGTTTTATTTGATGGTCATTCACCTGATCAGGACTGCTATTTCGACGGCCATAATAATAATAATAGAAGTGTTTGTGTAGGTTTTACGTGCTGTGAAGTGACGCAGCTGAGAAACTTACATGCTGTCTGTGCATGAAGCCATTCTTACTATAGAAGCAAGAACGAAACGAAAAAGCCGTAGACGTAAACGCAGAGGTGGGAAACGTAAACAACAACAACACTTGAAAGCCGTAGACGTAAACGCAGAGGTGGGAAACGTAAACAACAACAACACTTGAAAGTGATTTACAATGTGTTCGAGCGTCCCCAATTTAGTACACCATAATATGAAGAACGGACAAAGACCGTGACTGTTGTGAAATTACCATAATGTGTTCCCGACTGTCCGCCACAGTTACAGATAGCATGTCTGGTCCATTCGTGCGTGTGCCGTTTGATTATGGCTTGTTTTCAAGCCTGTACTTTTTTTCGTTCTTTTGTTTTTAGTTTACGTATGTATGTAAGGGAGGTGGGGGTGAGGGAGGGGGGCAATTTTGACTTTTTTTTCCGGGCAGCGACCAGAAGACCGGCCTACTCTTCAACTGCCATAGTATCTTCATCGTGAGCAGCATGCACATGGGACATCCGAGTTTATCTTCCCTATCCTAGAAGATCAGGGGCTGGTGAACATTCAAGACGAGTATTAACCTTGACCGTGCACGGGATAAACCAGAGCCACATTGGTCGACACGAAGCTTGTTGGCTGAACACTTTACCAACTAATCTAACACGCTTTACGTTGTTAGGGTCGCTGGACAAGTCTCTATACATGAAACAAGCCGAGCAGAAACAAAATAATTTGAAACACACAAAGTACCAAACATTTTGTAAACCAAGCACACAAAAAACAACGTAATTATATAGGAAGTAGCTCTAATTTGTAAGAGCAAACAGAAATCTCTTAAACGATTCAGCTTTCCCCTGACGTTCCCTGGACCATGTCAAAGCTGTCTTAAGTAGGACTGTTGTGAACTGAGACTATCCTCCTAGAACATCGACAATGCTTTTTTCCTGTAAGCAGAATTTGATTTCATGTACACAATGAAGTTTGTCGCAGAGTTGAGCGTTGTAAACAGTACAACAGTCCAACCACTTACAAAATAAGAATTGCTTAAAACTCCAAGGGCATCAAATCCAGCAACTCGAAGACGAATTATAGAGAAAACATTGGCAGGTACATTGCAAACAACAAACATCGTTGAGATGAGTATTACAGTTTTGACAAGCCTCATGTCCGCCTGTCTGGAACCTTTAGATGAAACTTGTTCTGTCGATTCATTCACTGAGATGCTTGTCTCTTCTTCTGGTGCGTTTTGTGATGTTGAGCTTCGATTTCTGAAGTCCATCAACCGTTTCAAGCCCCACAACAATACGACAAGACAAATGAAGACGACGATTTGAGATACGACTGTGATAGAGAGGATGATGACACCATCTATAAAATAAATGAGAACATTTCTGTGGGGCCTAATCACCAACTGAACTCTGGTCCTATTGGTGAATGGCACAGGCCTCTGCTCTGTGTAGTACATACTTCCAAATGCTGCCACCAAAAACATGGTGATGACTCCAATACTGGAAATCACGATGACTGAAACTCTCCTTGTGAAAATACGTCGGAAAATGAAAGGTAGGGCGACACAGCAACATCTCTGAAGTGCCAAGAACGCTGTAAGTAAAAAGGAACCACACAAAAAAGACGTATGAGTATTTACAGCGAAAAATCTTACTACGATGGGATCAATATAAAACCAGGTACTTGGCAGCGCAAGCAATATCTGAGAAACGGCCGTGATGGTTATAAAAGTCGTGACGCCAAGATCAGCCACAGAGAGACTGAGGAAATTTAAGGTCACCGCGTCTTGACAGCCGAGCTTGAAGAAAACCCAGATGTTGATGCAGTTGGTACCTATGCCCACACAACTAAAGACCAGTGTGAAGGCGATAAGAGAAAATGTTATCGTTGGAAAATACCCATCAGTGATAGGGTCTTGGCAGTCTTGGTTAAGCAGTTGAGTTGAATTCACAGAGACACCACTGCCACGTGCCTGTTTCATGTCTGTGATGTTTATCTTATCTCCTGTGTGACGGATAAGGTACCGGTACAACAAATTATTGCTGTGTCAAGGCAAAGACTATAAATAATACTACGTAGTATTATTTATAGTCTTTGGTCAAGGTGAGGGGTTAGTAAGAATTGAAGTAACGTCAATAAAAACGTCAAATAATTATAACTCGTTACTCTTTCTTAGTAACGATTCCTCCTTTCTCAAACGTAATTATAAAGGTAATTTTATTAATTTTGGAGGGAATAAGTTGATTCAGTAATTAAATAACTCTTTTCTCGTAATGATCAGGCTCCAAACACATCTAATGAGTACAGTAATGATGCAATTACAATAGATTTTTGACACCATATAATTACAATAGATTTTTGACACCACTACAATTATTATAATAGTCACTTCGCTATCGTTAATGTGTGTGTGTGGGGGGGGGGGGGGGGGGGGGTAA
>JAUELK010211299.1:0-10547 GCA_031471215.1 Gastropteron pacificum | reverse complement strand
TTTCTGCAAGCTGACCAACATCGTGTTCATTCATAGCGCTATAGAAACTACGCCGTGTTGTTATACATGTTCCGGGACTTTGCCCTAGGCAAGACAAATTTCTGCCGCCTGGTGGCCGATATTTTCTGCCGTTTTTTCTTTCTAGCTGACCAACCAACCTTCATAGCGCTATGGAAACGCTGTGTTATACATGTTCCGGGATTTTGCTCAGGTAAAACAAGGCGATTGATTTCGTATGATTTTACTCGTTGTTGGTTGAGAGAAAGTGGCTGTATAAAGAAATAACAAAAACTGGAAAGTATGGGCACGAGACGAGAGGCACCATGCATGCAGTGACTGCTTGCTTGCTCCCTTGCTGCCGAGATCTAGATAAACAGCACAGCAGAGAATAACAAGAGAACAGCTGACTGACCACACAAACAAAGCCTTCAGGCGGACAGAATTGAATGAATGGAAATGCCCGGGGGACCAAGGGACGCGTCACATGACAAAACCTCGTTCCGGTGTGACGTCAAAAACTCGTTCCGGCGTGACGTCACGCAGTAGGCAACCCGGCGGAAAATCGGGCGTCACCTCTCGATACCGGCGAGACCACGGCAGTAGGAAACCCGGCGGAAAATAGACACGGCAAAGTATTCTCCACCGGGCGGAAGATAGACAAATTTGGTTATTTTCCGCCCGGCGGAAAATACTCACTCCCATATTCAAAATCTTGGTACTCGTTTAATCCTGAGACTGCCCACCCTTGAACACCGCAGAAACCGAGGGGATATGATCGATCTCTACAAATACATACAACACTGATCGGCCACACTTTGAGATCATCCAAGCCCGTGCAACAAGGGGAAACAGTCTCAGGATCCCCCAAAAATACTGTAGACTGGACTGGATGTCCGAAGCGGAACATTCTCCCAGCAGAGAGTCGTCAACACGTGGAATGACCTCCCAGAGCTTGTAGTCAGAGCACCATCCATAAACAGTTTTAAAAGCAGGCTTGACGCTCACTGGAAAGATCTGGCGAGTGTTTAAACTCCAACTTGCCAGTCCTAAAGACAATATATATGTATCAGTGTATGTTTTTAACTTTGCCACAAGTATTAGTTAGTGCCACGCATGTCACTAGTAAGGTACGTGTAAGCACTGAATGATGAACTGGCCCTTTGGGCCTCAAACATCTACAATGTTCAAGTTCAAGTGGTATCGGTAACTTCAAATTATCTTATTAGGCTATGATATTAAAGATTTTTAATACTCTTCATAGTTCTTGTTGACTTTGTGTGATTTTATTAATTATGATATTAAAGATTTGGAATACTCTTCATATTCTTGTTGACTTGGTGTGATTTTTTTTATTAATTATGATATTGAAGATTTTGGTACCCGTCACTTGCACAAATATGGCTTCATTCAATATTCATTTCTGTACTTCTAACTTCAAAACTGGCCTTTGTTCCTTGGTCATTCTTTTGTGAGATGAAGCTCCTAACAAATGTTTTGTAATCACTGTTAGATCTATTCCAATACAAAATCTTTTTCTCCAGGTTCACTCTGCTAACAGTTGGGAGTCTGCAGATTTGGGAGATTCAAAGAGAAATGACAAGTTTTTGAGGCTGATGGGAGCTGCAAAGGTAAATATCCTAGAGACATATTTATGCCTGCTTGTTATATTGTTGTTTATATTGTATTTAGAATACATTCATTTGGGACAAACGGACATGAATAATGTATAGAACGCCTAATGTTCAGTTCAGACTCATACAAAAATGACAATGTTTGATCTGAATTTTTATCTTATTTATTGTTGTCGTTCATAAGACACTTTTCCAATGTACTGCTGTCACTTTCAGATTTATTAGTGATTCCCCCCATCATTCGTAAAGTTGGAAACAGGTAAGAAATTATGATGTATTTAATGCATTGATGTTGTGAAGAGTACACCTTTCTTATTCGTTTTGTATTTTTATAAAGTATCTCCTGTTTTTTCCCCTTCTTCAGAAAGAACACCATGGGAAGTTTGTCATTGGCGACCATGATCCTGCACATACCAGGACAAGTGAGGTTTTTTCTTTCTACTTTTGTATATAATATATACACTGCAGTGTTGAATGGAATATGCTATTTTTTTAAAGTGCAAACCCACAGTGACATGGATACTTAAAATATGTATTTTTGTCATTGTCATGTCACATTGAAGTCCTTTGTATTGTTTGAATTTTGTAGGTTTAATAAATTGAGATGCACATGTATTGTTCTATTCATTTTTAATATTTTTATTGCAGTGTTGTAAGGCACCTGTTTCTTTTACTTCAGAAAGAAAAAATTGATATGTAATCCTTGGTGGTATTACTTCAGCACTGCTAACGCTTCTATCTTTATCTGAAAGTTGTGATACAGTGTTGTTATGCACTCACGCCTTTTTTAGATGATGCTGAAGTCAGGTATTCAGTTTTCTTATCTCAGTATACGAAACATGTCTATGTTAATTTCCAGAGCAAGACTCTGCCCTGATGAGAGATAATCTGGCCGATCAGTATGAGCACAGTATGGAGCACAGACTGGCAGGCGGGGCGCGCGGTCACGTTGGCCTCGGATTTCACCCACAGGAAATAACTGAAGACAAGCCTGGGAGTAAAGACGAGACGACCAAAGCTAGTAAAACTGATAGTACTGAATACATAGGTGAGAAGGATGGAGAGTGTAAAAACAAATCTAGTGATGAGGAGACAGACGTAAAAGCTGACAGTGTTGGAGGGAAAGATGGCAAAGATTCTGAAGATACGGCACAGGCTGGAGAGGAAAGTCGGAAGCGTTCGAGTGACAAGTCGGATGAGGTCTCGGAGAGATGTCCTGAAGGAGAGAAGAAGATGAAGTTTGTCAGCAGTAGTTCTTGAATCAACATCTCACCACACTCATTTCATATTTAGCATTAATCATTCATTGGGTTCATTACAGTTGATTTCTGATCACCAGTCTATTGTAAATTGGTTCGATGGTTATTTCATGTAAATTTAATTTCCAATGTGAGCCCAGTTTTCAAGGTAAAAATAGATGTGGTTAGAGTTTGTTTGTTATAACATCTTTTAATCCCATGAGATTTGGATACCCATGTAGATCTGAGCATGGACATTTTCTGTCCAGAATTTGTTCACAGTATGATGGTTCACTGGCCTATATTCAGTACATGCAGATTTCTTAGACTGAAAACATTTGACAATCTGATGAGTTTCAAAATCATTTTTTTCAAGAAGTCCTAAAGTATAGTGAATGCCGGAGGATGAGGAAAAGCTTAATATAAATTGTATCTCTGTATCTTCGAGCCTGTTGCATCAGGGAAAAGTGCTCAAAATGAACTATTATTATGTTTATTAAGAATACAGCATTCTTTATGGACCCCAAAATCAGTTCTAATATTACTAATAATTATGAATGAGGATGAGGTACCCCGGTATATAATTTGTACTGCTTTCTCAGTACCAGTATCAGATTGTCATTGGGCTACAACTACAGCGTTAGCACCATAGTGTATTGTAATTGTATCACATTGGATCCAGTTTATGGCGTTTTCCCCCCATGATTCATGGTCTGGGTGTCCAGGTGTAAGATGCATTCATAACTGTGTTGAGAAAGAGTAAAGACACAAACTGTTTATTCAATATTGTGTTCAACCTTCTCACTATTGCTCTATATGGTTCAATTTCTTTAGGAGCTTAGTTCCATTTGGGAGAGAGTTTTGTAACTCTAGCACGTAAAAGCCAGAACAGCAGCCTTTACAGCTAAATTTGATCTTGACTGCGTCGGTTTAGACTGTTTCTCTTGTTACCGTACTACAAATCGATTTCATCTGTATCTTTCTGTTCATGTCATCATGTTTGATTGTTGTGTTTCTGATCATTCTATGGTCTAAAATGCTGGTGTATTACTGAAATGTTTGCATTATTACTGTAATGTTCCTTATTTGAATTAGAGGTGCAAACTGCTTCATATCAAGTTAAAACCAAATTTGTTTATACAATGTAATATGTTCCAGTCATTTTCTTATGTCTACTCTACTTGTGCAGGTCTACCCAAGCTGATATGATTAGCACATTATTGATTATTGATTTATCTGTAAACATATTTAGAACAGAACCACAACATGTTTTACAGGTACATGTATAGTTGTGCACGCCACACATGAGTGTTCACTGCAGTTGAAGAGCAATGCAGAAATCTATCAATGAATAGTGTTAATGTTAATCAACATTGAAAGAACTCTTTGAAATTGAAAGTAAGGGTGGTGTTGTTTTTTCTTCTCCTCCTTTTTTTCCTTTTCAGTCTTTGTTAAGTATGTGTATTGTTAGTAATGTTAGAATGCATTAAAACAAAATTGTTGTACACTCTATACGCTGTTGAGTCATTTCTGTAACAATGATGATAGACACAATGTTTGTATTGTGAAAATTGTTCTTTATGCTTAGTTAGATTTGATTGAAATAAATAAATAAATACATGTATGTACATTGACTTGTCTCTTCTTCCCTTTCGTGTACACTTCCACTGTTGTTGTCAAGTCACCTCACCAACTGTCACTTATTGGCCTCATCTAATCGATGTTAGCTGTCGCAATGAACGTCTGCATAATCCTTCTTTATTTATTATTTATCTCTGTCCTTTCCTGGTTATGCTTATAGTAACCATAACCGTTAGTAGTATTAATATTTTGTGACAATGTTTATTTGCTTATTGTCAGCCTGATTGGTCGCCTGATCTGGGCAGTGAATTTATCAAATGTGTTCAACTAGATCTAGTCCTAAATTGTCATTGATTTAAATACTGCAAAAGTGAAACTGACAAATTCACAGGAAAGAATTGAATGACTGAACCAACATGGAACAAAAGTGTAATTTATTTGCCCATGCATACATGTCATATCACATACATTGTACTTGTACTATCAGCAGCAGCCACACCTTACAACACTTGTCTACCACTCTCACTACACTCACCACATGGTCAGGGATAAAAATGCCTCACCTAGTTATCACTATCACAGACAGAGACGTCATGTTAGAATAGTACATGTATTCATGTTTGGGTGGTTTACATTTTACACAACAGATGAAACATTTTCCATACATATTTCAATATCACAGTGATGACATTTCATTTATGAAATCACAATCATACATATTTGCATAACTATCAAAAGTCCTCCAAAGAGAAAGACATATGACAACAGTCTCAGCAGTATAGGAATTATAAAATGTATTCATAACATGTATATTACATGTACGGTACCCACTCACCTAAGGGTTTAGGCTAGGAATGGCAGTCAGTAAGGGGAATTGTGTCTAAAAACAACAGCTTTCAACTTTCATCTAAAGTGATTCGGTTATAATGAAACCATCCCACAATGTTTCAGTCTAAGTGGAATGAAAAAAATCTGAAACCACTCAATAAAACATACATTGTACAACGTTGACGTTTTATAATCACACAATTACTACATAATACACAAAGTGTCCACTTGATAAGTGTCAAGTCAAAATGTGCCCACTCTGCACTAACTAACATTCACAGTGTGACAGTGATAATATTGGCGCCCGAGAATAATATTGTTCGAAGTCTCAAACTCACTTTTTAAACTTATGACAGTATTATTCACCTGCGTCAGTATGACCCAAGCCACCTTCTGTCAACTGGGGAAAACAACAAATATTTATTTTCAATCTAGCGAGTCTTAAACTGAAAACGGCCTAACTAGTCGTAATGTAAGATACAATGAGGCACATGATGATACTGATACAGGTACCGTACTCTACATATTGAAACATATTACATGTACGTTCTTTTATTTGGCTAGCTTAGACACTGTTAGTACTGTTCATCACAACTAGAACATCTTTTTTTGGGCATCATTGTAGTCAGCAGTCATAAAATAACCATACAGTGTTTCACTCACTGTCATTGATTTATAAAACCTGCAATCACTTGGACGATAAAGCTTATCAATTATGTATTTCATACGAGACCAAATAATCTCTTAATGTCAAAGTGCAACTCACTAGGTTGATATTGATCCTGATTGCAGTGTTCTTTGGGGATAAAATCAAAATGCACAGTACATACAATATTGTACCACTGTACTCAATACCCAGTCTGCTTGACATTTTTGCCTGCCGCCTCAACCCACAGACAAAAGCAACAAACAGCAATACATACATCAAAGAAACAAACAGTAATACATACATCAAACCAAAGAAAGAAAAAAACCCTCACGAACAAACTAAAAATGAAAGCCGTAATACAAACACTGCACTTTAAAAATTATAATAATAAATAATTTTAAAAAACATGCAAAGAATTCATGATTTTTAGGATGTGCACTGTTTTTTTAGATTCAAGATATTCAAAACAAATTTGAGAATTTCCCACTCGCCCCATCCCCAGCTGAACGAAAAAAAAAGACCATGTCACAAATTTTGTATTCGAGTGACGATGATGATGATATGTACCAGTATGGCATGTGATTGAGAGTGAAAATTGAGGACATGTAAATGCTCTGTTGACATGGAGAATTTGGGATTTTTCTTTTTTTGTCTATGAAACTGAAGAAAAATGATATTCCATGAATGATCAATGACAATGACAAGATACATTGAAGTAAATGTATGCAAACCTATACACAATGATTTTTCTTTCTCTCAGTACTCAACCATTCCACACAAGTTTGCTTCAATGTTAACTGTTAATTAATTAAGTTAATGCACCAAAATGTACAAAATTCTGATACAAGTGTACGAACTGTTTTTACAAAGAAAAGCCGACAGCTTCGATAGCATGTCAAACCAGTCAAAGTCAAAGTGAATTTACGTAAGAAAGGAAGAAAAAAAAGACTGGCATCTGTTGAGAGAGAGACGAATAATGAGAATTGAGAATACAGCCATACTAGCTTGTCTAGTCCATGTAGGTGAAGTACATGTACATTACTGTAAATGTAATACACAGAAAATGAAGTAAAAATCATACCTGTCTTTTTTTTTCGGAGTTCAAAATGAAAATAAAGAGAAGAAAATAAGCACACAACATGCCTGACACATCTTTAGGTTAGAAACAAAACCACAGTTCTTTGTAATGTCATCTTAACATTAACATACATATAAACCCACAGGGGACATACACAAAGTATAGAAATGAATAAAAGAAAACAAAGGATATGCAGTGAGGATGGATATTCCGTCTTTTGTTGTAAAATGCTCAAGCCAGCGAAATACTTGAGGCATTTTTATGTAATAAAGTACATTTTTTCTGTAAATCATGGACGGAAATACATTTTGGCATTATTTAATTACTGTATCACATGACAATTCAAAACACTAACAATACAACATAATGAGGCATTTTAATATACATATTGTTTAATATGCATTGGCCACACAAATCAAATTAATTGGGAAAGTTGGATAGTAGTAAACAGCAGTTCAGTCCACTCTTCATCTACCTTAGAAAGAATTGAAATATTTGTAGCAAACACTTTACAGAGTATACACAATATTATATATGTATATATATATAAATCTTTGCAAATAAAATCAAGTCTATTTCACACTTATTCACATCAGTTTTATATTGACGTAAATGAATTTGCAATGTAAAATATATGTACATTTGAACAGCAGATGTAGATTATGTACGATGATAAACCAATGCAGTGCAATGATAGAATCAGAATGATCTTTCGTGGATTAAAAGTAGAAGTCAAGTGAAACATGAATTCCCAAACACTTTTCACCTAAACTTAATAGACCCATGTCTCTTTTCACATTTGTGTGCAGTATCACATAAAGTATAAATCCATCATGTCTGAAATACTTGAGTCTTCACTTGTAGAAATCTAATTCTATTATTATGCTATTGTGTGTTTTGTAATGTGTTTTATTGTAAAGCGCTTTGGGCTCATTGAGGGAAAGCGCTATATAAATAAACTTATTATTATTATTGTGCCCAAATATAATCACATGTAATAGTAAAAAGAAAAAAAAGAACTTATATCTAAGGCTCTCTCCCTAAAAAGTACAAGAGCCTAAAGTACTTGGCTTATAAACAACCGTACCTGTATTAATTGGTTTACATCTGAAAACAACCAACAGAAACAAAATAGGCACAACACATACTTTAACTTATCACCACTATCAATGTTGGTTTTGTCGAATAAATAAATAACATGATTTACACACACACAAAAGGGGATATAGGGAAACAAGTTGGTTCAGCAGTTGGTGTCACAGAATGCCTAAGTACTGGCTTCATTGGAGAGAGTACTGTTGGTTTCAACATCAAGAATAAAAGATCAACACAGAGAGCAATGGTAGGGTACAGCCCGGCTCATGTAGTAAAGTATGGCTTTTGACAACATTGATGTATTATTCTGTAAGAGGGATCACAAAGAAATCACTGTTTTCTATGTCTCACTGGCCAAGTGTTAGTGTTAGCAACTACACCTGTCAAATCCCACAATGTATAAGAAACACACAAATCATTGAAGCTTTAATTGAATAGTACTTTTTTATTTTATAGTATTATAAATAGTTGATTATTCATAAAACTGCATAGATGGTTATGTTATAATACATTTTGTAATTATATCACAATTTCAATTCAGCAGCAATATCACAAAACTTCTAGTTATGACAGAAAGTGCAATGTTGACATCATGTTCATGCTGATTTTCACATATAGGAAGAACAACTTTTATGTGTGTTTATTTTCATCTGCAAAAACTTTCATGTGTGTTTTTTAAAATCTGCAATGTAAAAGAACAACAACCAAAAATACTTTTATACTTATGGCATTAAAGGTGCAATGGTAACATCATGTTTACGTTGGTTTTCATAGAATGAACCCCCCCCCCCCCCAACTTGTATTAGTATTAGGTTCTTCAAACCGCCTATTTCCATTGCGATTGCTAGGAGGAATCAAATCTAAAGAACACATTTTATCCATGCTCATATCTCAATAACATCTGCGCTTCAGTCTTTGTGTTTGGTACCATTAGACAGCTCTAAGTTTCCTCTTTGAAGGGTAAGGACATTCCTCCTATAGATAGAACTAGAACAATAAAATAAAATAGATAAATAGATAGCATTTATATAGCGCTTTCTTTTCCCCGCTCTATAGCAAGCTCAAAGCGCTTTACAGCCACTATTACCCCTACAGACCTGATGCATTCCAGAGCATTCTCAACCTCCTGGGAGGCATACTGGTAATGCAGAAAGATGTAAGAGCGTTTCAAAAAGCCATGTTGTCACTTGTTTGAGGGATAGAAAATAAAATGTTGTTTCAGCACACTTGTACATGGAATCAGTACTTCACCATTTTCAACATTTATCACCTTGTTTCCATTCTATTGTTGTATGACTTACTTGACTTATGCCTCTAGATTCCTTGAGGAACGAAGGTCTGCAACTGAATTGTATAGTATAAGCGCTTTAAGCTTGCCGTAGAGCGGGGAAAAGCGCTATATAAATTATATCTATTATTATTATTATTATTATTATTCTCATTATTATTATTATTATTAACGGTATAACAAGATGTTTGTTTACATTAGAACACCCTAAGGACTGGTGAAATCTCAAATTGGACAGCAAGGCAAGGCTGCAGTGGTCGGCAGGTGGGATTACATAATAACTTTGTGTGTGGACCAGAGCAAAGTGGAGCTAGAGGCTAGAGGAATCAGTCCCATGTGGCGTGTGCCGCAACTGTGCTGGCAAGCTGCTAGGCTACTCATTTTTATCATTGGTGAACATTTGAAGAGAGAAAAGGTTAAGAAAATCACTTTTTGGTCAGTATACTTCAACTCTTCAGATCAAGGTGTCAAACTACGCCAGTGTATGATCCTGTGTGACTGCGAATCAATGAGAAAGAAAATCATTGTAACTCTTCTGTATTATTGTACACATTGTGTTACTGTTATGGTAGCTCATTATGTCATTGTATGACCCTAAGTGACTTTGAATCAATATGTGTGTGTGTGGGTGTGTGTGTGTATGTGTGTGTATGTGTGTGAGTGTGAAGGTTCAACTCTTTGTGTTATGGTGTCTCACTATGCCTTTGTATGATCCTGTGCAACTGCAAGTTGATGAGGGGGTACAAGGAAAAATCATAAATTGTATAATTATATATTTAACGTGACATTCCATTGCACAAATGTTGAATGCGAAGTTCAGGTGCAAAGAAAAGTTAGCCCTTATTCTATATACCTGAAATTCGCATCCGAAAAGTCAAATATTCTGATTTTGTGAAATTCTGGCATATGGAATGTCACCTTTAGTGTTTTTCATTGTGTTGTGGAAGAGTGCAGTGTAAGTCTAGATGTAGATGTAGGCAGGGTCGTGTATGACAGGGATTTAATGATATGGGCAGAGTCACCTTTCATTCATTACATAATCATTTCCTCAGTATGCATCATATGTATGCTCACAGCGCAAGAAGAGTGAAGGTTTGGATCATGTTGTAGGCAGACACTGAGCTGTGACAAGGATCAAGGTGGGGTGGGGGTGTAGGTG
>JAUELK010211298.1:0-20023 GCA_031471215.1 Gastropteron pacificum | reverse complement strand
CTATAGTCGGGTACCCATTTTACACCTGGGTGAGGTGAGAAAGTCGTGACAAAGTACCTTTTCCAAAAGTACACCTGTTGGTGGATAAGAAAATAATCTCAACTCCAAATCGAGTAGGCACGGCCGGGGATCGAACCCAAGACCTTTGACTCGTGAGGCAAACGCTCTGACCACTTCGCCATCAGATCAGAGTTAAGTTACCATTACTTTACTAACAGCAGTCAGATTGAGCTCTGCATGTCTGTATAATGTCTCTATGATGTCTGTATAATGTCTCCTCTGATGTCTGTATAATGTCTCTATGATGTCGGTATAATGTCTCACTGATGTCTGTATAATGTCTCCTCCGATGTCTGTACAATGTGTGTATAATGTCTCTCTGATGTCTGTATAATGTATCTATGATGTCTGTATAATGTCTCTATGATGTCTGTATAATGTCTCTCTGATGTGTGTATAATGTATATATTATGTATCTCTGATGTCTGTATAATGTATCTATGGTGTCTGTATACTGTCTCTATGATGTCTGTAAAATGTCTCTTTGATTTCTGTATGATGTCTCTCTGATGTCTGTATAATGTCTGTATAATGTCTCTCTGATGTCTGTATAATGTGTGTATAATTTATAATGTCTCTATGATATCTGTATAATGTCCACCCAGATGGATTCTGCAGTCCCTGGGAGACGACCTGACCCCTGAAGAGATCGAGGACATGATTGCTGAAACAGACACGGACGGCAGTGGTACAGTGGACTACGATGGTAAACACATGATGGTTTTAGGATGGGGAGGGTGGGAGTGGAATCCTTCAGGACTCCTTCTTCGTACCCCAGGGAATAAGGTCTTGGAAAGATACATGACCTCTTGGGGGAGGAGGAAGGAGTGGGGATGGAGGGGTGGGGTGGGGTGGGTTTTTTTTGGGTTACCCGTGGAGGCCTCTTGAGCCTTTTGGGTGTTGAGCACATTGGTTTATTCCTTTCTACTTGAGTACTTTCAACTGTCGAATAATATCTACACTATTATCAAGTCGACAGAAGAATCCTTTTTATAAATTGTGTTCAATCTTACCTCATAATCTAGGGAGATTGGAGACACAATAAATGAAGAAAAGTCAGGAGAAAAGTTAATGTGTTGAAATTAATGATAACATCTACAATTTGACAATAGACCAATGTGCTCAGTCCTCTCTCGTCAACACAGGTGTTATACATATTTAAAGATGGTCGTGGCTTGTTAGTGACGAGTGAGTTGCATGGTTTTAGTGTTTGTCGTGTTTTAGTTCCCCATGAAGCTAGAAGACAGACCAACGCTCACGTGGTCACTCTGACATGTGGCGGATATGATACACAGGTGAGCTTTGAAGTGAAATCATTTATTTGACTTCAGACGCTGTTTCAAACATTCCAAGCACGCTTAGAACGTAGATCACATTCCCGATTTCGCAGTCCACCAGTCCGTCTAGACTGAGAGTGACTGAGAGTGATTTCCTCACCAACAGCTATTTAAAATGTTCCCGTGTGGAGGTAGAAATACTCGCTTTTTTCTTGTTGTCCCAGTAATCTGATTTTCCGCAGATTTCAACCCCATTTTTATAACATCACATGCCAGCACACTATAAACGTTGTGTAAGAAATCTTTCGATGCAGTACACCATCTTGTCAAACAACTTGAACATACATTTTGGATCTGTTCTATCTATAATGGTAGGGCACCTACAGTTGCTTCTACACTTCTGGCACAACTCAAATCTTTTCTTGGCAGCAACTATTGTGATAATAGGATATCCACACCTTCAAACAGACAATTACAGGTGCTTAGTTGTGCCATAGAAAAGGTATAAAACAAGCTGTGAAATTAATTCGACTCACAATTTCACCTGAGACAGAACCAATAATCACATTCTGTTCAATCTCACAAAAAGAAGTGAATTGGCACTCTTCATTAAAGAAGAGTCATTCAATTTTTTCATCCTTTTCCTTTCTTCTTCTTTTTTTTAATCCACATGTTTTGTAACTTTTTTTTATGTCTCACTGTCTAAATCCATGTACAAATGTGATGTGTTACCAACCATTATACCATCATAATTTGGATGAGAAACAAATCAGAAAAGAAAAAATATAGTTCGGAATAGACGCGAAAGACACAATACTAGACCTGTTTGTTTCTCCATTGCAATCATTGAATATTAACAACAAATAAACACGCTAAATTCGTAATGGAAGTTTCACTAATCAACATTCTCATCCAGATTGTGATGGCGTTCCAAAATTCACAATGTTTGACGCTTGAGTTATCACTTTTAGTTGTCAGTGTCTCAGAGAGTTTGTGCATCCTTCCCACAGAATTCAGAACTTTGATGTGCTCATAAAGAGGCCAGCCACGTTGACCTACACCATACGCTTTATCTTTGAACCCTGCAAAGTCCTGTTTATTTATTTATTTATTTGTTTCTTGTCCGTGTCACAATTCGCTGGTGTGCACAGTCCAAACACCACACGGGACAGTTGGCCAAATGTGCTCTGCAACCCGCTGGCTTCAGGATGCTCAAAGTGAAACAAATCTTTGGAGAAAGAAAACTATCTACTAAATTGTTGTTGGCGCTGTTTCGATCAAGAATGAACCTAGTGCTGTACCAGCCTTTCTATGAATCAACTTGGACCATCAGAGTTCGTTTAAGAAAGTGAAAGTATAGATATACAAAGACAACAGTCAATAAAACTGAATCCCACAATATAAGTGTTAACTGATTCTAATCGTGGATGAATCCAGTTGTCATGAAGCCAGAACTATAAAACAATATGTATGACATAACGAAAGCAGAGCTCCCAGCAATCAGGGACAAGTCTTATCACTTCAAAGTGAGTCAGGAAAAGACGTAAAAGACAGCATTGTACAAATGATATGTAATAAACGCAAATGAACGCTGGTCTATTCAGGCGTTTGTGAGTTCGTTTAATGCAAACCCCTTTACATTATGTGTTGTCCATTATTTCACACCAGGCGAATTTGAAGAGATCCTTGAAGAGATAAATAAAAACGTCCCCATTACGTTTCTCCCTTACACAATATTCAACACTTACAAGTGCCTTGTCCACCTCACTGAGCATTGTAAATACAATTTCTGTACAATCATTCTTCATTTTGTTGGGTTCTTTCACATTTGACTTATTTGTGTGTTTGGTGTATTATTTTGTTTTGATGGGGTTGTCAAGGTAATTGAAAACTCAGGAATGTGTCAACAATAAAAAGCTGAAATCAACGAAGGTCACATCAGCCCTCATATATTACAGGAGGCTAGCAAAGTACCTTCATATGTATATATATAACATAGCCCAGAGACTGATGCCATTACATCCAAGGAACGAAGAGAAAGAATTCATACAGAATAGAAACAAGAAAACTATAGTGACTCAACTGCATATTCAAATTATTCGTCGTAAATTCAGAGAGTAAATCAAAATGTTATGACGTATCTTCTGTCAAGAACAAAGCAAATACAAACAAATACAAATACTTTTTCACAAGGAAACATCTTCTTATAATGAAGAACTATTTTAATTTTCAAATCATTTGCATGTTTGTGTTTGTTTTTGAATGTCGCATGGCTCTTTAATCCTGAATTAACATGTCATGCATGGCTTTAACATTGCTTACCCAGCTTCTGCATATTTTGAGCTGCGAGCATTAGAGCTATGTTTATAATGATATGGCAGTTTCGCCTTCAATGTGTATTTTTCATAACAGATCGTTTTCATATCATTTCAGGGCTGCAAACATTGCATACAGAAAAGGAGACTTTCTTTATTTCACGATTGGTTATGATTGTATGTTTCAGCTTTACTAAGATTGTATACTGGCAACATTATTACTTTTTTATGTTTTACTGGTTCTCACAATACTTTAACAGATGTATAACATTTGCTGACCGGATATGTAGCTTTATAGTGTATGTTACCATGTCTTGATTGTTCATTAAGCTTTAGACGTTGTAACTAAATCATTAACATTATTAGGAAGTTCAACTGCAGCTACCAGATCGCTGTTCTGGCAAAAAACACAGAAGTTGTCTCTTCTGACAGATAATATGTAGATCTACCAAGATTGATGGAGTTCAACAGTGCTTTGCAATTTTACAGAAACAGTGATTTGATTGATGAACCATAGTGCAACGGTTCGTTTTCAGTATTCTGTTGACTGCAACCAGTCACGCTTGCACCCAAAACGCTTTCGAGCACCCTTGTGTTTGAAGACACATAATTCGTGTAAGTTTCAATGGGATACACGCAGAAATAGCTTTTTACGATGTTCACGTTTACAGCTGAGTAATTCAACAAACTCAGTTGGAAACTGGACATACAAGAACTGTGTGATATTCAGACAGTTGAACCGTAAAATGTTGGTCATAGTATCCCATCACTTTATCTGAACTGAAAGCCATTTCCCAGGTGACAAGCTCAGCGACCTTAGCCATTTTTTAAAACCATAACAATGTGCAATTGCCTATGATTTGTTACTGTATTTCTGCAGAGTTCCATCAGCTAATGATGGGATGATCGGGTGGTGGTTGTGGTATCCCTCCCCGAGTCACGGCCTCCCCTGGGTTTTCCTTGGCAGTCTATCGCTCACACACTACTCACTACGGCCAAACGCTCTACAACACCATCAGTACTCACCACAGGCTATTTGGGCGCGAGAATAAGTCAGGCTTAACAAGAACATATCACTGGCTGAGCATTTGCAACATCGGAATGTCCATAGTGAAGAATTAAGGAATATTATGCTTTAAAAAATAATTCGCTTCAAAATGTTTAACATTCTCTCAAATACTCAAATTTCGACTAGCTTTGATATATATGGCATAAGCTGCATTAACAATGAACAGATTACTTATATAATTCACTCTCGCATTTTGGTGATTGTCAAAAAAGATCAATTCGCTTACTGTAGTCGTTTACTGACATTTGCATGCATGAATCTTCCAAAGGCCTGGGTATATCTTCACATCATAAAGCGTTTTATACACACAAACAGCCGACCCGTACGACACCTTGTTTTGGAGGTTGTTTCAAAGTTATTCATTTCTGCTTATGTTTGAAAACCTCATAAATTCCTCACGTGCCTCAGTCCCGTACATTATCATTAATTTCTTCTGTTTGTATTTGCTCGAAAAAAAAAATGTTCTAAATCTATGTAAATGACCATCACAACAGTTTACGTCGGAGTCAAACTACTCAGTTGAAGAGTGATTTCTTTTCTTCTTTTTGTGTGTGTGTAAACCACTCTCCGACTCCATGTATACAATGACTTATGTACAAAGAGTGTATCTTCACTGCTGCCTATTTGCACTGTTATCGTACATTTATGTTCCTTTATTTATTCTATACCTCCTGTTATTCAGAAAGATATGCACAATGTCGAATTCTAATATTATCATTTTGTATGTTTCTTACCCTGCGTAGTTAAAAAAGGAGATCGATTCAAAAAGTAATATAATCCTTATATTGACATCATGCTACCGACGTAGACAAGAATTATCCCTTGCACTAGATCTAGATGTATTTGTCTTCATGTTGCTCTTTGATTTATGTTTAGTAAACACTAATTCATCTTGCTAGTTCGTCTATAGGACATAACCAACTACTGCTTTGTATTCATGTATTGAGCAAAATGTGATAATTGTAAATCCACCCTTCCCTCAAATCACCATAGTCATGAAATCATATCATCCACTTATGGAGCTTCATGATAGCAGAGAGTTCCCTACTCTCGCTTCAATCATAGAAGCTCAATAATCTTCCCAAATTAATGATTGTTGATTTTTGAAAGAATCTATTCTTTACTTTTTATCATCTTCCTTAGAATAGAAAATCTACATGCGATCTAAGTCACTGACTAGATATGTGGCGTTAACGTTTTTCTTTTGTAAATTTTGTTTTCATTAGAAACAAGTACGTGGATATTGTAAAAGTGACTTGATAAGAATCATGTCACAGAACTGTGTCCCTCTACATTGTAGCCTAGATCAGAGCAGAGAGGTTTTCCCCTGGAATTTTCGTGTTATGGAGTCGCAGGATTGACTCGTATCTTTTGTGTTTGTTTGGTCTTTTTTAAATCTTCAAATTAAACACTTTTTTCAATTTTCACGTGTGGTGTTTGTTTGGACATACCTGATTCCTACACCTTATAACCTCTCCTCTCTTACCTTCTTTGTTCCCCTTCCTACAGGGGGCGGATGTTGATACATCGGTCCCACCTCCTATCTTAATGCATTCAATCTCAATGTGCACCAAAGTGTCTATTTTCCTTTTCAAAACCTGAACATCCTTTTTGCACTCGATCTACATCTTTAGATTGTCCTCAACAGTGTGAACAGCCTACTTCACATTTCCAAGCTCGAGATATCACGTTTTGAATTATGTACCTCGACAGAGTGAACATTTCCTTTCCTTTCCTCCTTTCCACCTTCCAAATCCTTTTCCTCTTCAAATCACATTTTGAATTACTATGAGTGTGGAGAATCGTGTTCGCCTTTCACCACCTGAAAACCTGTTCACACTACATTATTGAATCGACCTCAAGTGTGTGAGCACTCCATCATTTCACCTTCCAAAGCCCAAACTGTCCTCCTTCCTCATTTTGTTGTTGTTGTAAGGGGGGAGGGTAGGGGGGAGGGGGGGGGGGGGTACCACCACACCCCCCCCCCCCCCCCGCCCCCCCCCCCCCCCCCGCCCCCCGCCCCCCCCCCCCGCCCCCCCCCCCCCCCCCCCCCCCCCCCACCACCACACAGTGAATAGTCGATTTAAGACTTCCAAACACTAAAAAAATCATTTTACATTGTGTCAATATATCTTGAATCAGCTTTAAGACTATGAATATACATTTTACTATAAACAAAGATTACTATGCAAGAAAGATTCCAACATGGATAAGGATGACAGCAGCAACAGCAGCAGAGCAGCAGCAGCAGCAGCAGTAGAAGCAGCAGCAGCAGCAGAAGCAGCAGTAGCAGCAGCAGCATTATCATCATCATCATAACAAAAATAACGCACAGGAAAACACGAAACAAACACAACGTAAAAATGAAGAAGGAAACTCGCATACACCATGAACAAGGTACTTAATGAAAAATACTTTCTTCGCAATTCTCGGTATTTAGTGGATTGTTTCCCTTGTCTCAAGACCAAAAAAAAATGAAATGCACAAAGAAGAGGAAAACACAACGAACAGAAACTCTTCGGTTAGAGCAAGGGAGACGATCGAGTTAATTATAGGACATCTATTATTATCATGATTATTTCCCTTACCATCGAGTGGGAATCGGTTAATCTTTGTTGGATGTACCTAGTAATGAATTAGACAGTTCGCGGAAACCTTGTACTGAGCAGACTTAGTATGACACAAAGTCGATACAAATGGAAAGAAAGATTCTGTTGGTAACATTTAAACACATTTCTGAAAAAAAATTACTGAGACATTGAAACACAGGAAAATTATGGAAAATTTAACAAGAGGACAATAGACGGGGAAAATAACGACAACACAAGGAAACAGAGATGCAAATAACAAGACCAAACAATCCCATATGAATAAGAAAAGCATGTAGCACACCACAGTACAATAATTATCGTGATCTTCTTTGAGATAACCCAAGGTCCAGTGGATTAATTCAAATAAATCAGCAATGGAAAATGATAATGGATAATGATAGCATGTGTTCATTAATAATACCTTTACTCGGTTACAACATAAAAGAAGTCCTGATTTTGTTCTCCTATTTATTTTATTTTTTTCTTTCTCTTCGCTTTCTAACATCATTAAAACGTAGGTCCCTCCTCTTATATGATCGAACAGGGTGTAAAACTCAAGCTAAAAAAAAATGACTTTCTCCTACTTAGTCGGTGTTCAAGTTTGGAGAGTGGATACATCGGTCCGTCCAACTCCAATCAACCAATGTTGATGCCTCGGCACTGGTCACAAGGTAGACAATTTCCATTGGTCATTGGCTCACTCACAGTGGGAGTAGCTGAACTACTCACATTTTGACACCTGTAACAACACAACATTTTGTATTTTGTAATTTGTATTTTGTATACTGTTTTCATCCCTTCTCAGGGAAATTCGCCTCAGTGTAGTAGGCTCCGCTTTTCGCCGAGACCAACACAATACCACCAGGGTTAGTAGGCCTATACTGAAAACGATGGACGTCCTTGTCGATGTACATTATGGATTCGGACTCTAGTCATACAGCTCCACGTTTTGTGATTCCTGTTTGAATGTTCCAATATTCTGTTAGAAGATCACTAATAGTAACAGTTTTTTTTTTTTAATTTTAAATTTAGCTTGATTCTTTTCAGAAGTCAATATGCAAAGGCTAGATAGAGTTACCTTGGGATAGGAATTGCTTTTAATTGTCATTTAAAATCTGTGGATTCTTCTTTGTAAATAATCAAAAGAAAAGCGGAACATGTCCTAAGAAAATACCTGTACTGGCATTTGTAGAAGCCAATGTCTGCCCTCACACACGTGCAGAAGTACTCACAACCGTCACACCAGGTGTCCCCTGTGTGGTAGCTCACACCTTTGAAATAGCAGCCAAGACCTGTAGACACAATAAATAATATTTATCTAGCGTTTTCCCGAGCTCTACAGCAAGCTCAAGGCGCTTTACAGCCACTATTACTAGGTTCACAATGGCCATCTGAGAATCTTACATGGCATGTAAGAAAAACAATACACATGATACGATTATTATTATTATTATTATTTGCATTTTCGCCTTTACTTGAGTAGCTCAAGGCGTTACAATATCACAATGAGAATGACAAAGTATATACATACACTTCATTTACAAACAACACGATGTAAAGTACATAATTATTACACACAAAGTTGAGAACACTTTTACACCATGTAGGATAAAACATTGAGTGGGTATTACAAATGTTAGCAATATGCATAGATATTGATATATATATATGTATATATATGTATATATATAATATGACATTGCTATACATTGATTTTAAAATGTTAAACAAATCACAGGAGTTACGTATAAGTAAATTATATAGATTTAGACAGCTAAATTAATTTTTTAAAATATGAATACATCAATATTCTGTTGGAACAAATTAATGAATACATCAAAATTAATGAGTTTATCACTCAGCACACTTGGAGTTGCTGGAACAAAAATTAATACAACAAAATTAAATATAATAAAAGCTTAATTCAGTACTTTTACAGTAGACAGCTTACTTTGTGTTGTTACAGGAACAGGTGTAGTGGTCAGTTCAATTGTTGTTTTCGGTGCTGTGCTTGTTTTGGATTGACAAGACCATATACACAGGGGCATCATACAACACCTGTCCAAAGGGTCAGGGACCAGCTTGCAACAAGAACTGCCAGGCAGATATGAAGGGCACCTTGCCAGTGGAGGAAGTAGCAGTGAGATGTCGGTCATAATAATAATAATAAGTGTATTTATAGCGCGCACTTTCCCCACTGTGTGGGCTCAAGGCGCACAATAGTGATATTAGTACTAGTACAAATACAATGGCATACAATGACATATACATCAAACCTACTTCAATCAAACTACTATAAAATCCAGACAACACCATTCTCATCAAATCTCTGATAACATATCATTGGGAATAATTCTTAGTCAAAATATTTTGTGGACAGATATATGTTTTCAACTTTTTCTAGAATACCTGTAAGCTCGTTTGGTACATAAGTTCTTCAGTGAGGGAATTCCACACGGTTGGACCATAAAAGGAAAAAGCTCTCTGTCTATATTTTTTCAGGGGGACTCTTGGTGTTACAAGGTAGTTAGACTTGATAAATCTCAAAGAGCGTGATGGAGCATATGGCGTAACCAGTTCTTGTATATAGCGTGGAGAGTCATTGATATCACTGACATCATGGTCATGATAATAGACACACTGACAACTGTAACCCACTCAGTCCTTTGCTACTTTGATAACTAAAATTACTTTGTGATTTGTCCTTTAGCGGTCCTCCAGGTTGAGAGTTTGAATAGGACTAAGTACATTTTCGTTAAAAGTATGTGCAGCAGAAACCGAAAAACCCCCCACAAATAATAACAAACAAAACAATTTGATCCCCGATCCTTTGTTTCACAAGGAATCAAGAGGCATAAGTCAGTTCCACTTTACAGAAGTCACAACAATGGATAGACCTAGGTTGCATACTGACCTTTGTATACAAGTGTACTTTCCAGTATCATCTTCACAATGACATCTGTAGTCACAACCATCTTCCCAAACAGCTCCTACTTGATAGGTGACGTCCTTGTAAACACAGTGGCCTACATGAAACAAAAGACATTCTATTGCCAACTTGTTCATATACAAAAATAAAGCCTGGTTTTAAATCAGTTAATGGGAAATTAAAAATCAAAATAATGAATATTGCATATTTTTCGTAGCCACCAACCAATCCAACACTGCTGTAATCGTAAGTACCTTTCGTTGCAAAGTAACTATAGAATGTCGTACCTAGGTGTTTGCGATGCTACATTTAATTGTTTTTCTATGAGATGGATTAAAGTGATATGGTCAGCATTGAACACAAGAAAGACAGAATGTTCATTTGAGAACCAATGTTATTCACTTCTTTGTCGTCTGAAGCTGCTCAGAGTAAACATATATATATATATATATATATATATATGTAGACAGCTGATAGTCTCATGGATTTACATTGATCTACGGGGATCTATGGGGTTTTTTCCACAGAAAGTTTTTGGTTTATTTGAAAAGACACGTACTTCAGGTAGCGTATTTTGAGTATAATAACAACGGCAGCAACAACAACAACAACACATAAATCACCAATACTGGACATTCTTTGCCTTTAAATGGGTCTGATGGAAATCTGATCATAGACAATAATAGTACTTATCTAATTCTCACCAAATTATCTTTGAGTTCCATGCAAGTACCCTTACCTTCTCCCAATGTGACTGTTAATGATGATACGCTAACCATCAAAGCTACAACACACAATGTCGACATCTTGAAACTTCCCTTTTTGAATTGACAGAAATGCTTACACCTGTGTAACAAACGAATCCAATACGAGATACAAGTACTAAAGTGCTTATTACGGCACCGGAAATCCGTGTATGCGCGTTGCTCCTTAACTCGATCGAAGATTCCAAGTGACCTACTATAGAATTGGACACTTATATAATATTTTTGAATGGAGCTGTGGTACGATGCAGTACGGTGAGAATAAATGAATTTCCACAGAGAGTGTATTTCAGGTTTGTATTCAATGGTAAAGAAGCGTGTTCCATAGACTAGGAATCTGTTAGAGTCTGTGGTCTGTTCAAAATTATATGTTTCATGACTCTCCAAAGTAACAACAAAACAAACAGGAAGAAATTATTGGACAGTTCGAGTCTTATTATACATTGAGAATCAAGCACGTTGCTAAGTCAGAACTGACCACAGATAACGAATCTGAGGGATGGGTCGCTGATAAGAGAGATTGAATACATGTATTGCTTTGGAACCTTCAGTGACCATAATAAGTATGAAAGTAAACTCACTGGTACTGTCATAGTAATATATTTTCATAATGAAGTTACCGCTGTTCGTGTCAGATAACGACATTGGGGATTTTTAGGCAAATAGACCTATGTTGCATCGATTTTTAAAAAAAAGAAAAAGAAAAAAAGAGAAGAAATTGAACCTGCTTAGATCCAAGCAGCGACTCAAGGATAGGGTTTCCATGAAACATCATAATATCCAGGTCAAAAGTATTAGCACTTTCAACCTCATTGATGTGTAATGGGCAAAATGAAAGGAAAAGAATAGAGAACTTAAACAAGAAAGGCAACACCATCAATAACATTTATATTAGCACAATCGAGCTAGAAAGAATAAAGTCACTTGATGGTCAAAATAGGACACTCCACCGGCGAGTTGCCTCAACGAACAAAATATGTTCGCGTGATGACGTCATGATCCATACCGGCTTTTCCACTTAAACTTGGAGTCAAAGTGGCCCATCTCTAGTGGGACACAAGAACATTGATGGGACTTTCTGACTTTGGCATGTTTTCCCAGAGCTGATGTTCTAAGTGACGGTGCCACCAGTTCAGATTATGCTTCCCCACACAGAGATCGATCGACCTACGTGATGGCGCCATCTGCCACAAAACTGGGCAACTCCTCCAACGTCTGCCACGGGAAGTGTTCGTCTGGTTACTCTATATGTGCGATGGCCCAATGGTTAACATGTTGAGTAAACGCGTTTGGTCTCCAAGTGGGTTGACGAGGTTTAAAATACCTCAGGTGGATTCTAGACATGGGGAGGTAAGGCAGTTCATATTTTATAGCTGTCCATCCTCGTTCTATCTGAGTCGGACGTCAAAACGTAGGTCCCATCTACAGGACCGAATTCTGGCGCTTGGATTGTAAAACAAACAAACAAACAAAAACAACCCTGAAAAATCATATTTATTTATACATTTAACCGGGTATGTCCTTGGAGTCTGATCAGGGTAGATCTATCCATAGTCTTACACTAGGGGAAAAGTACACCAAACAAAGAAACGGAATCAAATTCTGGTGATTTATCAACGTGATCGCTCGTTTCAAGCCAAATTACAACCCGGCACGGTCAACCTGTAAATAGAAGCAAACATGCCCATACTAAAAATTATTGGTCTAAAATAGAGACAGGCATTTTCAAGTTATGAGTAAAGGCCACTTTTAAGTCCAAACAGCGGAACAATTCCTAGGTATGACAATTTCGTATGAACTATGGGGTGTTTTTATTTTATTGACATTCTTCTGGCATGCTTCATTAACCCGAGCAGAATGAGTAGTTTTAAAGGAAGCTGGTACAATGGAGTCCAACAATGCGAGTTATACATGTTGTCGCGTTCACAAAAGAAATGCAGGAATGATCATCCTTTTGGTATGCTTTCGAAATTAGGTCAAATATTTTCTTGTCAAAGTTCGCCACGCCTTGTTTGATGCCAGGCATGAGAGACGCAGTTATCTTCACTGACAGCCAATCACATGTGTCGGCCTTGTGGTCAAACATACTTTTAGCGTTGAGGCTCTAAGACACAGTGTACTTCGCATTTTGTTCGATTCAGTTTGTTCAAGTAAGCCCAATGACAAATTAATTCATTTTTTGCAAGAGGTCTCTATTGTCGAGTGAGAGGAATTTTGTTGATTTGCAAGAAGAAGGTTTAGTTAACAGAACTTGTCAAAATATCAGGGGGCACTAACCACTAACATGAACAATATGTTTTCGACTTCATAATGTAGCATAATTACAGAATAATTAGTTACAATGTGATGGTACAAGATTAAAACAATTAATAATGTGTTAGTGGAGAATGGGCTTAGAAAACTTCAGTTTAGTCGAGAGTGGTGGTGGGGTTATTCGTATTCATAAACGGTCCCACTTAATGTAGTAGTAGTATGTTGTGAAATGGTATGGAATAAGAGCAGTCAAAGTGCCCGTTTAGAATGATAGTATCGCCAAATTAGCAATATCTCTAGGTCATTAGCGTCCACTAAACAATAGTTCTGACGCCAGTTACAGTGAGAGTGGCTGTACTACATGCATGGGCACTCCGTTAAGATCTGGCTGTAAATGAACAATGTACGGTTCTGTAAAGCCTCTTTTAAGCTTTGTCTTCACAACAAACGGGGGTCCAAAACATTGCTGAATTGTCGCGTTGTAGTAGCATTGGTGACTTTAGTACTTCAATCACGTGGAGCCTTTAAATGGTGGTTGTTTGTCCAAGTTAGAGCTATTCCCATGGGAACCGTTACTAAGAGACTCAAAAAGCTAGCTAAAAGAACTCTCACTATTGTGGAA
This sequence comes from Gastropteron pacificum, assembly GCA_031471215.1. NCBI lineage: Eukaryota > Metazoa > Mollusca > Gastropoda > Cephalaspidea > Gastropteridae > Gastropteron > Gastropteron pacificum. The sequence goes on along the minus strand of JAUELK010211298.1, from coordinate 6,143 downwards.
AAGAGGTTTTCTTTCATTCTTGAATTTATGCAAATCAAACTGAGTATGGCAGCAATCGTTTCATACTCTATTTCGTTTCATGTTAAAGCAACAGGAAATATTGCCCGTACTTCGAAAAGCTGTAGTAGCTAGCTCAAGTAGCCGGGTTAGGACTATAAACGTGTTTTTGATCACATCAGTACTATAGCTGCATCGCAGGAAACAATCAAATTACATCATTTAATATGCACCATTCTTTTACGTGGAAGAAGAAAAGGAACATTGAAATCGAAGTTGGTCGTCGTTTACAAGTCATTAAACTCTTTACCCGTCGAGCTTATTTGTCAAAACGTTATGATCTTCAGGGAGGGATGTATTCTTCTCAAACATTTCACCTCTTTGTTAGATCTGAAGACGGGAGTTTCATGAGCTCGGGAGGCTATTTCTCACGTTCTTCGAGTGCCTTTGAAGCTGCTTGATGATCTGCAAGGGTGAGCACTCTACAACGACACTGTGGGAATATGGTAGTGAGAGCCGATCTGAGAAACAGCGCAGACGAGATGACTATCGTACCGTTGCCTTTTCTCACAAGAGAAACGTTTTCGAACGACCACTGTACCGTTACCTTTATTATAACATGGAAGGATTGGTTAACGACTAACTCAATGTTCTTATCACATTTCACAAGAGAGTCTTTTTAAAACGACTAGTCTATACAATTTTGTACCATGTCCTTATCAGATTTTTTTCATAATATGGCCATGAACAACCATCGTATTTATACCTATTCTGACAAAAGAAACATTAATGAGCGACCGTGATTGTGATTTTGTAATTAATAAGAGAAATTCTTCTAGCGCATGATTTTCGGATGAACAATGAACGACCATCGTACTGTTTCATTAATTCACAGAAGAACCCAAATCGTCTAGTGTATATGGATAACCATAATCTAGTTTTGGTAGTTCTAGTATATATAATATATATATATATATATATATAAGTTTGTGTATTATTATGACGCCTTTATTAATCAACGCTTGCCCCTCGAACTATTTAGTAAGACAAAATTAGATAGTGTTGTAAAAACATAATTGAGAAGATAGACCGAGTTTTCCTTTCTATGTTTAATTGATTTATTTTCAGCGGATTTCTTTTATTGTCTTTATTCTTTTTTGTATGGTTGTTTGCCTTTTTGTTTGTTTGTTTGTTTGTTTGCTTGTTTTGTTTGTTTGTTTTGTTTTTGTTTGTTTGTTGTTTGTTTTTTGTTGGTTGGTTGGTTAGTTGTTTGGATGGTTGGTTGGTTGATTTTCTGTTGTTTTCTTTTAGTTGGTTTCCTTTTTTTGTCTTACATTGTTTTTGTCTGATTCGACACCATTACATCTTGTTGACTTTGTACTCGCTTTCACCTTTCCTTGCCTTTTATTTCTCAAAGTTTGCTTTCGCTATTTGTCTCTATTCACTTCTCTTTTTTTTTTTCGAATGGCGTACTCCGAAATCAGGTTGGCAAATAATCTGAATCACGCTGGCGCTTACAAAACCCTAGGTCATTCCTATTGCCAGAAGGGACCTCCTCACTTACTTTTGTTAGCACAAACAATGTCTTATTATTGAAGACAGGCCCTCACTGTATGGACACTCCTGTGAAGATGGTGGGCCTGGTGTGTCCACGAGGCTACCAGCATACCAGTGGATGGAGGCGGGACTCGCTGGGGCACAGGGCCGCGTGCCGGTATTTGGCTAGGTCTGGATTACTTCGAACACCATTGTCTCCAACCCAAGTAACAGATGGTGAAATTAACCCAAGCAGCAGGTAACTAGCTGTAAGGCAGTCACCGTTTGACGAATTCTCAGAAAAGTTAGATTTCAATGTCTTGAAGACATTTTGTAATGAGAGTGTCCTAATTAGTTTTCACATAATTATACCGATTTAAGGTGGTGTGGGGGTGAATGCGTGTGCTATTTTAGTCATCATAAAAAAAAAACAGAAAAATGGTAAACACCTAGAAGAAAACCCCCAGAAGACAAACCGAATTAATAAGGAAGTTCAAATCTAAGCATTATTTTGGTATATCACGAGAGTGTTTACTAGTTTTTCTTCTTGTCTATTTTGCTGGTAAAATACAACGGATCCTGTTTGACCTGATCTATGATATGTGTTCGGTTTCTCTTTTACCAATCGCTCACAAATAAAATGAGACTTCGCTTGAAGAATTCAACATTTTGAGTGAATGAGATTTACCAGACACAAGAAGAAGTGCTGGTCTTGGAGATTGAGACCAAGCGGAAGGCCTAGCAGGGTGTCTTCCACCACGCAGAAAATGGGATAGATTATATTCCCTGGTGGCAAAAATGTTATTAAAACGATTAGTATTGACGATGCCTACCGAAAAATATACGAATGAGTGACTTTGTAAAGGATCAACGATCTTTGTTGGTCTTTTCTTTTCTTTCTTTTTTTTATTTGTTAGAAGGCTCCGTTGTTAAGGTCTTAGCCGAGCATGAGATTTGTAACATTATGTTTTGAAACTTTTGGTTGAAACGTATCGTGAGCTCCCTGGATTTCTTAAGCTTGCTCGGTCGACTGGCTTCAGTCACATCATAGAGACGGCACCGTTTAGGGGTTGCAATTCTGACCTTTTCACCGGCACGTACAAACGTGGAGCAAAATACATTTTTATTAAAAGTATCACAACGCTTTGTTGCGATATCTAGTTTTTTAAACTTTTAGAATGAGAAGGACAATCGGCTTACGATGGAAGCTTGTGTAGCAGCGGTATAATTGCCCTATAATAGAGTGAGGTGGTGGGGCAACTCTATTGAAAAGACAAAGACGGCTGAAGGGTGAGTGCCGGTGTTAGAAGTCTTTTGACGGAATCGGACACAATAATAGTTTGAACTTGCCACACGACTCTGTTCTTTTCATGGAAATTCAAAAAAAAAAGAGATGTCTTTTCATGAACAATAAAAAAGAGATGTTCTTTTCATGAAAATGAAAAGAATTATTCTTTTCATTGGAAATAATGATGAGATGTAGAGGCGAGGGTCAGAAAGCAGTCTTACAACAGGGCACCTGTGTGTTTGTCAACGATTTGGCCCACAATGGACGCCGTGTGAGGCGATGTCAAAGGCCAAGCTTACTGTACCTTTCCGCTTGACCTCCTCATTTCACCCCAGCCAGAGAAACAGTGGATTCGGGAAAACAAATTTCACCTTAGAGAAAACAGCGGAGACCAATATGTGGAGTCCAGGCTCAGCTGAGACTAAGAAATAATTGTCGATGAATTCTTCCTATCTGAATGTCTGGCTGCTTTGGCCCGCCCCTGGCCTCCAAAAAACTGCGTGTCTTCTCTGGGTTTCATTACTTTACCGGGAGGTGTGGTGGGGTGACGCAGCTCTCTGGTTGTGCAAGATGTGCGGTCTGTGGGAGGGACATCACGTTATACTCAAGCATAATGTGTTATGCTCACCATTTTGCCACCATTGGCACTGTCTAAAATCGAAATCAGACCAAAGCTCCCATATCGTTTACATGTAGAGTCTGGTGCACAGTGCACTAGGTTGCGTTTGAAACCAACAGGTTGTCTCGTAGTGGAAATTTGTTTGGTTTCCAAGCGGGCGATCCTGGTTCGAATCCCAGTGTGGGATATTCTTAGTACGGGTCATGAAGACAGTTCATCCAGCTATCCATCACCGTCCAGACACAAACGATAATACTTCGGTTCGACCTCTTATATCGCCTGGTTGTGACATTAGGGGTGTAAAACTCAACTCAAAATGCAAACTTAAATAGTAACTTTGCTGTTAGGGAAACGTACTGAAGCCGCAACATAGTGCAGTAACACGCCTATATCTATGAGGTTTTGCGTTTCAGACGTTTCTACCCGAGAAGAAGGAGAAGGCGACGAAGAAGAATGAGAAGAAACTAAAGTTGAAGACGAAGGTCCACTTCCACAAGACAATTTTTTAATACACAGGACGTTAGATTACAAGTATTACAAGCCTAGAGCCCGGCCCTGGAGCAAGATCTGGCATGTTGCGCTTACCTAACAGATGTTAGAGCGAGCATGCCAGGTCTAGAAGGCCTGGGTTTCAATGCTGGTCGTGTGGAGGTCTCAATGGCCGCCCTGTAGCCACACCGCACTCACCTTCTGTCAACTCGGGGCATCCTAGGGCCGGCCTCACACTGACAGAAACTCATTAACGTTCACGCTACCTTACGAGGAATTCCATGATTCGATTGGAGAATTGAAAACCATCTTAAGATATTTATTTAAGTTAATGAAATTCATTTTCTTATCCCTTCGCAAATCCTTACACTACTTACTCTTTTTTAAACAACCCCATACATGTCGGTTGTCCATCGCTGACAACAAAATGTTTCAAGTACATGATGATTTTAATATGATCACAGACCACACTTTGTTGCAACATAACGTTAAATTCTTTTCAATATCTGCTTGGACACCCGTATGCTGTCTTATACGAGCTACTGTGATAAAAGTTTACATATCGATGTCAATCCTCGTGTATTTCGTAGAGTAATGGTATCCTTTTACTATTTTTTGTTAAACAACCCCATAAATGTTTCAAGTACATGATGATTTGAATATGATCCTAGACTACACTTTGTTGTAACATAACGTTACATTCTTTTCGATATCTGCTTATACGAGCTACTGTGATAAACGGTTACATATTGATGGCAATCCTCGCGCATTTCGTAGAGTAATGGTATCAGATGGGACAGCGGACAAAATGTTTAAAGTCATTTGAAATGTTTGATTCACAATCCCGACTCTCGACGTTCTAAGTGTGAAGTTGTGAAGGTGGAGTTTTGTGATAGAGGACACACGAAGATATCCAAGGAGGGGTTCCGGAGAATTTTCAAAGAATTGTCTTAAAAAGTAGGAATTGTTGTTATCTCACGCAGGTTAAACTGGTTTCACAGTGTCGGACCACGTTCACATAATACACAGTCCCCTCTCTCCTCACTCAATAACATAGCACGGGTACATAAACAGCATTGTGATCTTGTGAAATAATAATAATAATAATAGTAATAATAAGGAGTTTATTTCTAACGCGCATCATCCCCATTAGCATGAGCTCGAGGCGCTGTACACTTTAAAATACAAGAAATCTCCATGTACGGTTTATTGTACACATCGAACCACATATCTTCGTCAAACAGTCGTTGTGATCTAAGATTACGAAGGTATGAGGAGTCACTGCAGGCAGCTATGAGCCAAACTGATTCAATCAGCAGTGCCCTGTAATTCATTTTGATAAGAAATAACCAGAAAAAAACTATAATTTAGTGGCACTGAAACATTTTCCAGTAATTCAGCATTTCCCAACGCCGATTCTTTCCATTTTTTTAACTTGTGAAATTCAGCATGTTGTCTTATCGAATCAATAAGCTGTCCATGAGACGAATTTCTTCCACTTCCAGATTTGTACGTCCACGATGAAGGCTAGAGAGCACTGTCGGCCTGTGAGCCCGGATGACACAATGGGCAAGGCAGGGCGCTGTTTCAGGTCCGCCGCGAGTGTCTTCGGGACAATCAGCACTCACCGGGCGCACTCCACCCGTCATAGAAATTGATTCTTGCTCTAAAGAACGCTTATTAACTTTAAGCCGAAGACCGGTGGCTTAAGAAATTGTCGGTAATCTGGCATAATCATCAAGCTTATGACAAGTACACCGTGCCTGGTAGGAGGCCCCACCATTGTGGCCAAAATTATGTGATTTGAAATGCGGAAAATTCTTTTTTTTTCACTTGGTCGACGGCGATCACCAGCGGCAATGTCTAGTTTGTGCAAACATATGTACAAATATGGGGTGGTAATGAGTGTGGACGGCGCTGTGAAACGCTTTGTTTGGGGAAACAATAATGTAGTTTCTGTCCGTTTTGGCTAAGGTGACAGCTAAAGAAAATATCGATGTAGATTATTGGTAAGGGAGAATAATTGGACGATAAAACGTGTCAGTCCGGGATTTTGATTTTCTGTTGTGAACGGTGCGCGTGCGAGTTTGTGTGTGAAATTGAGCATGATATTTATGTGTGTGTGTGTGTGTGTGTTTGTGTGTGTGTGTGTGTGTGTGTTTGTGTGTGTGTGTGTGTGTGTGTGTGTTTGTGTGTGTGTGTGTGTGTGTGTGT
>JAUELK010211187.1:0-10548 GCA_031471215.1 Gastropteron pacificum | reverse complement strand
TAGGCTTCTCTAGATCTAGGATTTGTATTCAATCAGTGGTGAACTGTACGTGCGAAAAATATGTAAAAAACCTTCCATCTGCATTAAGACAGACACAACATATACATGTATCAGTATAGTAAAATGTGTTTACACCTGCATATTAAGACAGACACAAAATATAATGTAAAAAACCTTCCACCTGCATTAAGACAGAGACAACATATATAGTAAAAAACCTTCCACCTGCATTAAGACAAGCACAAAATATAATGTGAAAAACCTTCCACCTGCATTAAGACAGACACAACATATATATAGTAAAAAAACCTTCCACCTGCATTAAGACAGGCACAAAATATAATGTGAAAAACCTTCCACCTGCATTAAGACAGACACAACATATATAGTAAAAAAAACTTCCACCTGCATTAAGTAGTAAAAAAAACCTTCCACCTGCATTAAGACAGACACAACATATATATTTTAAAAAACCTTCCACCTGCATTAAGACAGACACAACATATATATTTTAAAAGACCCATTTAATTCCATTAAAGGCCTATTAGCAGCACCCAAATTCATGTTTAAAAAACAAACGAGAAACAATTGACAATTGACGTGACGCTTTACATGAAAACATACTAAAATAACTGTAGCTCGGTTCATTGTACCAGATCTAATAGTAAGCCTACAACCTGTCTGGTGGTAATGGTATTTGAGTATATGTGTGTGTGTTTAAGATAATATGTGTTTTGTATTATGCTAACTGTTTTTTGAAATTGTACAGCGCCTTAGAGCACTTAGGTGGATTTGTGCGCTATAGAAATAAATTATTATCAAAATTATCAATGGATAACCGGTCGATCTTCACCTAGCCATTCAGTGGTAATGGATAAAGTGTCCATTACAACGGAGCTACTCAGTGGTAATGGATGACACCTTTTTCAAATAAGTCCTGTAATATTGGTTTCAAAACTTGATTTAAGAGACATGATCAGATTCTTACTTATAACTGTAGGCCTACAGACTACCCAATTATGTCTTAATTAGGTAAAATTGTCTCATGAAAAACTAATGTTTTCTTTCACTGAAGGCCTATTAAAGTATTTTTCCCCCACCTGCTTCTTGGGCCATCTGTGGGTAGTCATAGTCTTCTTTTGATCCAGGCTTCAGGAACTGAAAGAGTAAAATAAAACTGTTTCATTAGTAGGCTAAAATTTGAAATGTAGTCTAGACTCAGGATTCTAGAAAATCTAGATGGATAGATAGAAGAGTACTTGGTGGTAAAGTATGAGTCAATCTTTGCAATTTGAAATATTTCTGGTAGTCAGATACTGGGACTGTGTGGTAGGCCTAGATCTAAAGACAAATAAGAACCTATTATAGATCTATATCTAAAGTCGACACAATGATGTGATCATGATGTAGACTAAATACATTTGTATACAGTTACACTGACGAGATATCTACTGCCCATATGTGCTGTGGTCTACTTCGACTTTATGAATTCTTTCACACAAGTTCAAGCATCAGGGTGACAAAAAATGATGTGACAACAAATTTGAATAATATTAATAATAAACCTGGTCCAATCCTATTATTATAAATCATAAACCACTATTGTCTGTTATGTGTTGTATCAATATTGGCAAAGACAATATAAGGGAGGGGCCAATTTGATGAAGGCCCTCCTGTCCCAGGTTGCAGAGCTAGGCTGCCATAGCTCTGTCTGTATGTCTATAAGTATAAGTAAGTAAGTGACCACCAAGCTTATCATCACTCTAGACTCTAGACTCTAGATCATGTAGATCTATATGAATGATCATTATTGACATTTTATCATACTTCATCAAGAGCAACTTACCTTGGTCATTCCGACGCCGACAACGAATACTCTTTTTTGTGTCATTTTGAATCCTAGGGACATAGATCTAGTGATGTTGTCAATTTTTTGTTGTCGATAACAAACTATCCGATCCTCTCATCTCAGAGGAAAAGGTTTAAGTAGCCATCGGGAAGGTAGACTCGGGCCTTTATCTCTCGACTCTGCACACTGCAGGCTACGGACGGCGTTAGGCTAGAAAGTTACGGTTTATACACCTACCAAGTCTTTGACACCTACCTTGCCAGCCATGACCCATGACCTATGACTTATGAACTTGTGACCCGATCTCTGTCCTGTAATCGGGCCACGCCCACTCGAGAGGCTGTGGTTTCACTGCGTTAACTGCGTGCCGGCCAAAGAACGTATAGGCCTGTACTAATACTAGGCCCATGTAAGATAAGTTCTTTGGTGCCGGCACACACTGTACTTTATTGAAATGTATATGTCCGATGCGAGCGTAGACTACCTTGCTTTGCCAACAGTTGTTATTTCTTTTGCTAATTATTGCGTAGCCTACGCTTTGTTTTGTGTTGTTTTTGGTCTGTACAGGGAGAGAGTGCCGAGAGTGTGTAATAGCTGCAGCACCATTGAGGACAAATTCCGTAAATATCTAGATTTACCATTATTCCATAATCCAAGCATGATTAAATTGATGTATATACTTTCTGAACAATGCCAAAGGCGAAAGTTTACGTACATTTTCTCCCCTGTGTCACAATATCCTTTTACAACATAACACTTCATGTTGAGTAGTTAAACTCCTCTCTCTCTCTCTCTCTCTCTCTCTCTCTCCGAGGTTGGGGAGATCAGTGTATGACTTGTGTCTATAAATAATTTAGCTGACTCGGGAAGGCCAAGGCTGTATTTCATTGGCTCTCGTCAACGGAAATGGAGAGTTTTCTCGAATATTCGTGCAAACCCGGTATACTTCGCCAATTTTCAGGTTGTTTCTAGGACCGTCCGGAAGCAAAGTGTCAGTTTATAAAAACAATAGACACAGCTGGACAACAACAGAGATCTTTTACATTCAGGATCTGAAGCAGTCCGAAGCGTATGATACAAAGTTTGCTTGATCGAGCGGTGACTATTATTGAAGACCATCTGGAGGAAAAGAATCCCTACACACATTTTCCATGGGATAGAATCTAGAGTAAGATCTCTTCTATATAGATCTAGAAGGCCGACACAGATAGACTACTCCATACCATACATCACTAGATTCTAGCCTTTCTACAACAACAACAGACTTGGTAGAAAGTTAGAAACGTTGGCTGTGATTGATAGATCTATTCGTTTTCTTCTGATCCAAGTTCTAGACTTTATGTAATCTTTGCCCGTCTCGAAGTAGAGTACAGGAACACTCTATTATTTTATTGTATTGTTGCAAATGCAAAATACAAAAAGTACATTGTCATTGTCTAGAGTTAGACTAGAGTAGATTAGATCCATTTAAAAACAGGCCACACTCACAACTCACAACTCACAGGGATACTATACACTTTGACTATACAGAGTGATTCTCGTGCCTGTGACTGACAATTCAATTTATTAAAATCAAGAGTGTGTGTTTGGTGAGAAGATTTTTTAGGATCTAGCATTGAGCAGCTGCAGCATTCTTCTCTCTGACACTTGAACTTGCACTTCACAACATCAACATGGGGAAGGATTATTACAAAGTGCTCGGCATTACTAGAGGTGTCGCTGAGGATGAGATCAAGAAGGCCTATCGTAAAATGGCTTTAAAGTACCATCCTGACAAGAACAAGTCTCCAGGCGCTGAAGAAAGGTTCAAGGAAATTGCAGAAGCGTATGATGTTCTTGGGGATCCTAAAAAGAAAGAAGTTTATGACAAATTTGGTGAGGAAGGACTGAAAGGAGGAATGGGTAGCAGTGGGTCTCCAGGTGGCAGATCAAGCAGCTTCAACAGCAGCTATTCATTCCATGGTGATCCACATGAGACATTCAGAATGTTCTTCGGGAATGAGAATCCTTTTGAGAGTTTCTTCAGTTTTGGTGGCAACCAAGGTGGTAGTGGAGTTGGAGGGATGGGCCCGATGGGCGGAATGGGACAGATGGGCGGAATGGGACGTTCTCCCTTCTTTGGTTTCCAGGGTAGTGGTGGACCAGACGACATGGATATTGATGACCACTTTGGTGGACAGAACACGTTTGCTGGAGGACCTTCAATGAACAGACGCAAGAATCAAGATCCAGCTGTGGTAAGGGAACTTCAAATTTCACTTCAGGACATTCTCACTGGAACAACAAAGAAACTCAAAATCACCCGTAGGGTTCTCAATCCTGATGGTCGTACAACTCGATCAGAGGACAAAATCTTGACCATCGACGTCAAACAAGGCTGGAAGGCTGGCACAAAAATCACCTTTCCAAAGGAAGGCGACCAGACGCCCAATAACGTACCTGCAGATATTGTTTTTGTGATTAAAGACAAACCCCATCAGTCGTTTGTCAGGGATGGCAGTGACATTCGCTATAAGCATCATATCTCCCTCAGAGACGCTTTGTGCGGTGCTACCATCAATGTGCCTACCCTGAGCAACAGAACAATTCCTTTAACCCTGACTGATGTGATTAAGCCAAACTCTGTGAAGAGGATTCAAGGTGAGGGACTCCCTTTGCCAAAGAATCCATCTGCTAAAGGTGATCTCATCGTTGAGTTTAATGTTGTGTTTCCAGATAGGATTCCTGTGGCAAAGAAAGAAATTCTCAAGGACATTATCCCTCCCTCATCATAAACAATTAAACATGATGCAATTAGGAAGCAATTACATTATTATTAAGCAAACTAGATCTAGTGCACTCTGTACCTGGACTTGGAATATAATAATAATATACTGCCTACACTGATTGTTTCTGCAGCATTTAAAAAAAAGACATCATCCAAGTCGAGTTGTCTCTGATATCTCTATCAAATATTTGTTGTGCAATAACATTTAACCTATTACAAATACAAGTAATTCAATAACAGCAGACTCACAGAGAAAGTGGAAACCCAAAAGTCTAAAAAGGAAACTTAGTTTTTGTTCTCCACGACATTGCATTGTTCATTGTTATTACAATACATTTATAATGCATTATGATAGTTATAAACTGAACTTTTGATAGTCTTTTTAAAACCTTTTGACAAGTCTTCAGTTCAGTCGACACCTACACATGAATGTACCGGTACTGTACTCATAATTAAACTGTTAGAATATAACTTGAGTTAACCATGCTCTTTCACTTTCAACCTTCTCACATTTTCAATGCCATTGTCATTGAAAAATGTTTGAGGAATCTCATCATGTCTCTCACTCTTTCATTGTTAGAATTAAGAAGAGGTTGGCTTTTTTTTATTGACAACCAAATTAAGTTTTAAAACAGTTTATTATTGAACAGATTCTAAACTCTAATTTCTATTATCATCATCACTATACTATAGCACCAGTTAGAAACAGATGAGAGTATTTAAAAGACTTAAAATTAATCTGAAATTGATTGCCATGCTATGCTCACAATTAGACTGATATTTGATATGGCATCATGATTGATTGATTTCTTTTATTTGTATTACTGGGTGCTCCATTGATGGTTACTAATACTAATATAATATACTACATGTATTCAGACTGAGTGATGATACTGATTCAATTTTAAAAGGCCTACCTTTATAGGAATTAAGGTCTCTAACTCTTGTCTTTTTTTTTGTAGGGTTGTTGTTTAACTTTCCGGTACCATTAAGTTAGATAGTCAATAGTGATGAAGAAATAATAACAATTCTTTACTAACACTGCATGATGTAATGAGTAAAGAATGAGATCTCTGCATGGTGTAGTAGTCTTCTCGTTTGTGGAGTTGGCCTCTGTGTGTTTTTTGATTTTCATACTTGTAATGGTCACTCTCTATGCAAACACATTACATTATTATAATAGCAGTAAAGCACACATGTTAGTGGCATCATTTTATGATTGATAAAATTGTTGACCTTTTGGGTTTTTTTGTCTTTCGGATCCAGGTCTATGATGATTTGAATTTTTGATTATGTCTGAGTCAAATTTCTTTGTTCAGTTTTCTTCTTTTGTATAACATTTTGAATTTAAAAGATGGTAGGAATTTTGCAGCGTGCTGCCCTTCCAAGTAATGAACCGCAAATCTCACCCTAAGCCCTTGATGAAGATTAAGAAGGAGAACCCTATTGTCCCATCCCGAGGCCAACTCTAAACCCAACCCCGGTGGCCCACTGTATTCTTATATTTTCCTTTTTTTAAATTGTTATTAATCACTAAGTTGCAGCACGCTTCAAAATTCCCCTCACAAATTCTTGTTTTGTTGAGTTGGCCTGTGTTGACTTTCATACTTGTAAGGTATGCAAACACATTAGCCATTAGCACACATGTTAGTGGCATCATTTTATGATTTAGATCTGTTGACCTTTTGGTCATTTGGTTTTTGTTCGAATCCAGGTCTTTGATTTGAATTTTTGATTATGTCTGATTCAAATTTCTTTCAGTTTACTTCTACCCAGGCAGCCCTTTTTAAAGTTGCAGCACGCTTTGAAATTCCTCTCATACATGATACTAACTAATTATAGCAGTAGGCCTACTCATAGAGACCTCCATTGTCTTTCATCTCAAGCTTTTGGCATTTCAATTGTTGTGATACACTGATGATACTGATACACACTGAATCTAACAGTATGATTACATGACAAGTTTTAATATACACTATTTCATTTACAGTTCTACGTCTTCTAGTTTAAGGTAGAGGTACTAACTATCAAACTCGCTCCTGGTTGGCTGTAGGTGGCCAATCATGGCAAAAATGGACTGCATGCAGGTAGTGGCTGACCATGGCGGCATTGGTAGGGCCTAAAACTGTTGGATGTTAATGACATGGCCACCTGGACCATGACAAAGTAAGAGAAAAGATGCAAAGTTGTGGAGCGGCAGTGGCTCAGCCGACGGCCTAAGTGACTGCTAAGTGTTAGTGTAGTCTGGACTCCCAATTGTACCTATTATATGTGACCGAAGCAACTCTTTTATCATTCATATGAAGGGAGAATTTCTAACAAAGGTATTTTACGTAGGTCTTGTCTTGATTTACTCAAAATGTCAAATGTATCGGTGCTTAATAATGTGATACATGATGGACTCTAATGGTACCAGTACTAGTTTAATGCCTGCCTCTGTATTGTGTTGAAAGTAATGTGATCAAAAGAAATCATGGTTGTGTCAATTCAAACATAATAATGTTGTATTGTGGCATACAATTACATATTATATGATGTATTATATTATAAAGATTATAAATAATGTACTGTTTGTTATAAGGTTCCAGACCATACCCTTCTTGTACTTGTTGTACATGATGTAGGCCTACTCAACACATTTTGTTATTTATCAATGTGTGTTAGTAGTAGTGTGTTACAGTTCCATCAATAGAAATACAGATCTAATTTGTTTGAGACAACTCACTCTTGATGGTTTTCAGTATGCATAAAGTAGACTACATTATTTGTCAATTGTTAAGAAATTTCATGATTAGAGTTGTATAATCTAGTACCGGTACCAATGTTCTTGATTTTGGGGGTAGATAAGTAAGATATAATCCAATTAATCCATAGTAATTCACAAGTCTGAGTTGAGTAGTCCCAGCAGTCTGTTCAATCTTTTTCATTTCAATTCGTTTTTGAATCGGACTATCACAGATTCAAATGAAAACCTTAGCAAACTGCCAAGCCAACTCTGTTCCTTAAAATTTAAAGGAAAGAACATACCTTATACCAACTATTACTAAGCTTACACACAATGATCTCATGCATGAAAAAGAAGTGGCAATCAAGTAGTAGTAGTAGTAGTAGAGAACAGAGGATTTTGTTACTTTTAGTTTTAGCTTGTGATAGGACATTACAGGGTATCAATATATCATATTTGGTGATAAAATTCCAAAACTAAGACCTAAGAACAACTTTGTTATTCACCACAAATAACGTTCTATAGCTTTTATAGTGGTAATGGTAATACATTATGTGTGTATAAAAAAAAAGTTTGTTTTCCAATTTGTGATTTCTCGGGGATGGTCAGGCAGATTGTAATAAAAATGTGCAAACACCGATGGTCATCCCCCAGAAAATTTAGAAAACAAACTTTTTTTTTTTATACATACAGTACTTATACTAAATATGTATGTGTACACATTATTATGATGCGTTTTGTGATTTAGACTCTTGCCATTGTATGTCTGTCAACATCAATGTATCATGTACTGTAAATTCACTCATAGTCATAGGGCTACTTAATGACAAAGACAGCATGTTATTTTAGGACTCCCTTGTCTCACTAACAAATTCTGACACATACTCATATCATGATCATTGTTTGTTCACTAACTAGAAGTAGGGGTAGTGTTGTTAAAAACAGCTGTAGGCTTATCACTATTACTACTACTATATCAAGTATACAACACTCTCAGTATTGCTTCTTCTACTTCTTATGTATTGGCCCTTAACATGATGTGACTACCAGTCTTCCACAAGACTGTGTACTGTGTATGATATGTGAATAATTTAAATTGAATTTTGAAAAGAGTTATCAATACAATACACGCAAACCAAAAATTAAATCAAGAAACCAGCTTTGTGTTCCATTTCCATGTTCTGTCTATTTGTATTGTTCTTGTTCTAGTTCTAGTACTACTGTGTGTGGTGTGTATGTAAAATGAAAAAGACTTTGCAACAGGCATCAGTGAGGGTGCATTGGCATAGTAGTGGTAACCAACTAGATTTGGATATTTTGCAGGTATTTTCTTATCCAACACCAGGTGTACTCTTGGGAAAAAAATAACTTTTCTCACCGTACCCAGGTGTAAAAATGGTACCCAACTATATACAGTATACAGTGAAAGATATTGTCAGAGTCGAGACTCTTGGTGGTATAGGCGCCGACCAGGCAGCACTACCTGCTACATGTATTCCTCCTTGCAGGTTGAGATGGCTGTCAAGCTTTGTATTAAAATGGAAACAGGTCTGTACTTTGAGCATGTTGTAGAGTGGGAAAAGGCTCTAAAAAATTGACTTCCAAATTGTAATATATCTATTGGTTTAGTGGTCAGCAGTCAGCCTGTTGGCCTTTCGAGTCAAAGGTCCTGGGTCGAATCCCAGGCATGTCGACTCTATTTAGATTTGAGAGTATTTTCTTATCCAACACTAGGTATAGGCCTACTCATGGAAAAAGTACTCTGTCATGACTTGTTTACCCACATACATGTAAAAGGGGTACCTTCTATAGACAGTGACAGACCTGGGCACCAATCAGGCAGAACTACCAGTACGAGGTTGAGAATGCTCTGGAATGAATCATGTCTGTTGGTAATCGGTATGACTTGTGATGTAATTGTTTGTAATATTAGTTTTTTTTCCATCAAAACTCTCCAGGCCAGACTTGCATAGGGAATAATCTATTACTAATTGAGCTAAGAGGGGCGGGGGGTACTCTGCTATTCGTAGAATGGGCAAACCACTAGTAATAGTAGTAGAATGAGATCGAACCAGTGACAAAACTTTGACTACACAACTACCACTGTTGTTAGTTAAAATTAGCAGTTATTAGCCATGCAAGGAATGAAAGAAAGACATGGCCACATCTTTTTAGAGTATGAGGTACTCTTTATTCATTCATGTCATAACATTTCTGAGGTATTATTTACCAACAACAAAATACATCACAAGTTGTCCATGACAACACAGCAAGAGTTAGCCAAAGGGACATAATCAAGTAACTACCTGAACAAATTATTAATTAAATTGTTGTGTCCCTTTGTGATGAACAAATGTTCATTTTCTTTCGTGAGCAAGCAACTTACATTTCAACACAAGTAACAAAAATTATTTACACGTGTATATAAAAAAACACATTGGTACCACATTATTAGTACAGTATAACATACTAGAAACTAGAAGGGCTTCCCCATTCTTACGAACAGGAGTAGACATCAACTGTTTGTTTGCTATTATGAACTCCATTCAGTTCCAGTTCAAACTTTTGAACATGAACTCCATTCGGTCCTGTTTGAGAAGAGTTTGAACTTGCACAACCCTGGTCCATGTGCATTGTGTAGTTGGTCACTCAACAAAGGATGCTGCTCTGGTAACGGCAGTTCTGATAGTACTGACTAGTAGTACAAGTATAGAGTGGGCCTACTAGTACGGTACGATGATAAGTACCATACCTGTATGCTTAAGAGTGAGGGGTGAGGGTTTTTTATTCAGCACGAGTCATCAGACAGTTTGTCTCTGCTCCAAATGTGAGCGGTGGTGGAACACAAAGGAAATCTCACTCCCCCATGCACCCTTCAGCAAGACATCCTCTAGTCCCTTCTTGTCCCATGAATGCTGCCACTGGGTCAGGTCTGAATTACAGTCGCTGCCTTCAGAGGGTCCCTTAACTTGAATGCCGTTCACACAGCGGCGACACTTGAACCTGATGAATGATATGGAAGAGAAACAATAAGACGCCGTTGACAATGACAATTGACAATTCAAATTACTTCGAATTCCATATATTCAGTCTCGAGAATATGGAGAGCTATTTATTATTTTGCACCATGTTTAACCTTCACCGTACGTCGTGGGTAGAATTCCACCCACTAGCCTTTTGAAATGGCTGCTATGTAAAAACCCATGG
>JAUELK010211076.1:0-10549 GCA_031471215.1 Gastropteron pacificum | reverse complement strand
TTGTCCTTAAGAATGTTCTTTCCTTTCTTACAAGTCAGTTTTTCGTAAATGTTGTCGAAAGATGGAAGTGTTGTTGTGCTCTTCTGTGCTTTCTTTATCATTCTGTCATTATGAAAAACTATAATAAGACAAATCAATAAGCAAACTTATTTTCACCATGTTTTGCTATTCCTATTAGAAGCATGTCACAATTTATTGTTAGTTTGTTTTCCTATCTAAAAACTTAGATAACATTTGCTAATTAACTGGATTCAACTTCAGTTGAAGAAAACTCTATGTAAAACTTCCAGATTGTTCTAATACGTCATGAATAATGATAACTTTTCTTTCAACTTTCATTCAGCTTTTCTTCTTTTTTTCCCCCTTCCATTCCAGATCTCTGCTTTATAACTAATTCAGCAAGCAATACCAATTTATGCTAAATATCAAAACCAAGTAAGTGTCCTGCTGCTTCAAAGGTTGGACCTTGGGTACAAACCTCATAGCATTCACAGTAATTCTTTAGACACCCAGATCTTTTACAATTACAGCCTTTGTTGTGCCGTCTATTGCCTTCGGTGTCTTTGGATTTGCCTGAGGAGACAACAACAAAGACATGTGTAAACCACAGGTGCTATTGACACGAGAAGACAAGTTCAAAACAAACAAATTCTTTTGTATCAGTACAAGTTTCCATCTTTTCTCTGTTTCGCCGTGTCGATAAATAACTCAGCATCAGAACAATTAGGTTTAGAATTCATGTCATCACAAACACCTCGTCATGTACGTTTCAACTTTGTGTAAATGGTCCATGTACTAACATTCACATTAAAAATAACAATCATCACATTTTTCATTTATTACAAACCTTGATTATAATACAAAGTTTTCAACTAATACTTTGTGCCGTAGGACTGGTTGTCAATGACTAGAGATCTTTAACGTGCATGGAAGTACAAACATGTCAACTGATACAGATACAGATATTTAACATTTTTCTTAGTAGGCACAAGTTATGGTTATAATTGACATACTTTGTACTACACACAAATGATGTAAGTCTTCTCGGATAAGGACAATAAACTTGGACTTGGAGGTCCCGTGTACACGTTGCGCACGTTAAAGATACCTTGGCAGTTTGAAAATCGATGGAGAGTAGACCAGTTATGGTAGCTGTCCAGACACAATTCAAAAATTAAAACCCTATCATAACCCCCTCGTCCCCCCAAAATATAATGTACGATAGGCCCTGTTCTGTGGCGACTGCGTGTTGGCTTCAGCGAAAAGCGGAGCTCACAACACTAAGGCAAATTTCATAGAGAGTGGATGAATAGAGTGTACAATACAATAAAAGTAAAGATGGCATTTATATAGCGCTTTTCCTCCAGAGAGCTCAAAGCGCTTTACACGTTACATCTATTACTACCCCGACAGGCTACAAACCCATACAACTCATAACACATCACAAACATTGAACACAATTGTACAAGCAGCCTGTGAGGCAGAGAACCATGCCTATAGCTGGGTACCCCTTTTTACACCTGGGTGGGGTGAGGAAATGGTGGGAACAAACTTTTCCCAAGGGTCTACGAAACTCACCACAGTCGTGGCTCGAACCCGAGGTCGTTGGATCCAGAGTCCGGAACGCAACCGACTGAGCTAATCCGCCACACAATACAACAATACAATACAATGTAAGAAGTGCACATGTACCAATTTTTGGGTGGAAGGCTTGTGGATTCCTCTCTAGGCAAGTCTTGATGGCCTTTGACCTCTCCTCCTCATGTTCCAAGTTGTTGGCACAATTGGTGCAGTTACAGTTCAGACAAAACTCCCCATTGGCGAAGCAGTCACAGTACCTGAAGCAAAATTGGAAGAGAAAATCAATTTCTTTTCCTTAAACAGTTTGTTACTTTGCAGTAATTTCCTAAGAGTCTAAGAGGTCACTCCTACAAAATCATTTTTTCTGTTGCTTCATAGTATAGATGATAAGACTTAAGAGAGCCGTTTACACATAAATCAGAAAACAAACACAGTAGATAAGTAGGGGAGCTCCATCTATCAAAGGGGGGGGGCTCCATCTAAAGGTCGAAAAAAATTTGTGTTGGGCCATGTTTGATTTTTACGATTATGTTGGCTCAAAATTGTAAGCACCCTAGAGGGCAATTTGTCCAATCAACACAATAGACACGTATTTAGAAATGTCATACTTACAACTTCAAACATTGAGACTTTGTACAATTGCACGGTTTTCTGGGTCTGGCACCAGTTGCCTCAAGGGTTGGCCTGGAAAAAATGAAATGAAGGCTAGGTTTAGATCATAGTTCAGAAAATTGGTGTTCAAGAAATCCAAAAGACTTATAGAATGACCTATTCCATCAAATGCACTTGAACATTTTAAAACAAGTTTAATGAACTCCATAAAGTATGCCATCTCGCACACTCTAGACCTACTCAGATTTATTGAATCAAGCGTGAAGTTGGGTCAAAATCTTGTCTAGACCCACTACTTACTCTATGATAACATGACAATTTCATTATTGGTTCAGATTCTACTCCTCAGTGCTTCTGGAGAATGCATGCTTTCTTCATCATAGGTGGCTCCATTTCAACAAGTACTGGTAGATAGTATAACATGTGTAGTAGATCTATCCCTCAAAAGAATATTTTGTTAATCAGTGTCGCTTTCTGATTCCAAGAAACAAATGAACGACTCAAAATCTGAAAGTGAAAGCGAAAGTGTGAAAATTGGATTATGGGTTTAGCCCAGTGCCCACAATGATCAGATTCCCAGCAATCGGCAAGCGAAATCACTGTTAAAACAAAGGCACTGTAGTCATGCACCAGGTGTACTCGGATACGATTGAAGACGCGAAAACCGGATCGCGATAACAGCGCATCACAGTGCCGTCATTTAATTTCAGTCGTACTCTAAAAAGCATGACCGGCCATGATCCATGGAAGCAGTGTAACAGAAAATCAGTATCCTGCAATCGCAAAGATCCGAATTTCGACGATTGCTAAGGGAAAGTCTGTATAATATAGATATATTCTGTATGAATAGCAGGTCTGTGCTTGTACAGGTATAATATAGATTTATTTTGTATGAATAGCAGGTCTGTGCATATACAGGTATAATACAGATATATTCTGTATGAATAGCAGGTCTGTGCCTGTACAGGTATAATACAGATATATTCTGTATGAATAGCAGGTCTGTGCATATACAGGTATAATATAGATTTATTCTGTATGAATAGCAGGTCTGTGCATATACAGGTATAATATAGATATATTCTGTATGAATAGCAGGTCTGTGGATGTACAGGTATAATATAGATATATTCTGTATGAAGAGCAGGTCTGTACATATACAAGCATGTTGACTTCCCGCTCACCCTGGTGTGTTTCTTGACACAGTGTACTGAGTGACCAGAGGGTCAATGCTGGCAATGGGCACATAATCCCTGCTGCTCTGCCTCGGAGGGGGAGGGGGTTGAGGGGGTGCTTGCACAGTTTGGGGCTTCTGCATCTGGGTCTGCAGCTGAGGAGAAGGTGTAAACATAAGTATCAAAATAATTACTTTAAATTATAAACAAAACGACAATTGTCTGAAGCTTACTTGACCATAAACTAAGTGCAAAGTGAGCAGTCATGTCCAAGAGCTATTGAAACCTAAGGCAGGTGTACTAATAAAATGAGAAGTGATCGCAAATAAGACATAATTACAAATAAAGTTCATTTGCATAGCACATTTCCCCAAAGCACTTTGCAATAAGTACATAACATATAACATAGAAATCAACAAATAATGCAGACACAAAAAATTGGTGGTTATGGCAGATATAAGTGAATATTTGTAGCAAATTGATCATTGTGGGTTTTAAACTATGCTGGTAAATGGATGGGTTTTGGAAATTCTTTTTCTGACTCCCAGCTTTTCAAAGATACCGGTAGATTAATCCAGACGTTAGGTGCATGGCAAACAAAACCTCTCTCACCAGTCCTTTTTTTACTAGAAGTGTGGTTCTTAAAAAGTTCTTGGATCTCAATTGACAAAGTAGAAGATGAACTGTTAAAACATAGACAAGTTGGGGCTGTATTGTTTAGACAGCTGAAACATAACAGTTTTGCTTGGTCCAGTAACAATAGAAATACTTTTTAAAACTTTGTTATCGTCAAAATAAATGATGCACCTGTATGCACTTGACAATATGATGAAGAAGAAGAAGAAGAAGAAAAAGAAGAAGAAGAAGAAGAAGAAGAAGAAGAAGAAGAAGAAGAAGAAGAAGAAGAGGAAGAAGAAAATGTCCACCTGTGCCATCACTATTTCAAAGATAACATTTTGGTATCATGTTTTTGGTGTGGCTGCAAAACCAATTCCCTAGAAAAAGAATGTCCACCCATGCCATAAGAACTTACTTGGGTGACATATGATGCGGGGACTAAAGCAAATCCCTGCAGCCCTTGCAGATTGTTGTTTCCTGCCGAGAGAATAGCCGTGCCAGGAGGCAGCTGGCCAACTGTGGGCTGGATGGCAGCTTGGCTGGGGGGTGCAGGCTGAATGGGTGCCAGACTGCTGCTTGGCGGTGCAGTGCTGGCGGGCAGGATGATGCGGTGCACCCCAGGTTGCTGAATGTGTTGGCCGGCAGCGCTTACTGACATCACAGGCGGTTTAGGAGCCTAAGGGACACAAACAAACGACCACAAAAAATGTTAGTTTTAAAAGGAACAATGTTTAGTCTCAATTTTCATGGGCTGATTATGATTACAGCATTATAAATTATATGATCAAGATTTACTTTAAAGGGATTAACTTCAATCCAGACTCATTTTATAATCCAATTGCGAAAAAAAACAAGCTTCTCATTTCATCTAAATCTACACAGACCAAATCCTTTGGAAAATATGTCTGAATTTCTTTTCATTTTAAACACAACAGTAAGTCTTTTCAGCTCAGAGCACAAAACAAGACTGGAAAAGGGAAAACTAGGAAATAAATGAGGAAAACTATTCTGTAATTGTAAAACTTTCTGACCAGCGGCAATGTTGAGGTCTGTGGAGCCATGGGCAAAGTAATCTTCATGTGAGTGGAGGTCTGAGGGGCTGTGCTGACAGAGTTGCTGCGTTGGACTACCATCTGGCTTGGTTTGGCAACTGAAACATAAACACAGTGTTTCAATGCAAAGAAAAACATATGACAATAAACATAGAATTCAAAATGAGTAATTCTGTTACTTATTCTGTTGTCTCAAAAACGTCTCTACAGTCCTGAGTTTTTCCAAAATAGAAACATTCCATATAATATAAACATAAATGTAGTTTTCACTTCAAGTAGGTTTCAGTGCTAAAACACATAAAAGGAAAATACTACCAAAGGGCCCTAGATTTAGAAGAGATACACTTCCATAACATTGCATAGGCAACACTTGGCCTTGCAATTTGTATAGTAGAGAAGCATACGTACTGTAGCCTACCGGTGCCTATCGTATTGCTCTCATACGTAATGTAGCATACCAGTGCCTGTTGTAGTACTCATACGTAATGTAGCATACCTGTGCCTGTCGTAGTGCTCATAGTCTGTCCTGCTGTTGGAGACACAAGCCGAACATAATGGAAGCGATTCCCTGTCACTTGAATTTGCTGCAGGTTGGCCTGGGGCCTAATAGTGGATGAAGGAACAGCCCGTGGCGCCAGTTGGGGGGGTCTGACTGTAGGGGGGCTAGGGGCATTCTGCTGGGTCCGGAGAGTAATTGCTGTGCCTGTCGGCTATGGAGACAATGATTGTCAATTAATTGAAGCATAACAAATACGAACTAATTGATAAATCAGCATCAATAAAAGCATCATGGATTGTTAATAAACAAAGCATCAGAAAGAACTTAAAGTGAAGGGCTGAAGCACTAAAAATGTATAATAAGAGATTATAATGCTCACAACTTGCAGATTTGTGCACTAAGTTTTAAAATGGTAGTTAGAATCATGTGTCAAAAATCTACTGCTCCATGTAACAACAAAATAAAGGAGAAACAAATCGGTCACAATAATGAAATTAGACAGCATAGCAGTTGCAATAACAAATTGATGAAAATTATATTACGTTAATATGAAAAGGGTACAGTGTTCAGAAAACAATAGTGAACGAAGAACAGATCCTCTCTTTGACCACTTACTGCTGGGCCTTGCTTAATGATTACTTTCGATGGTGAGCCAGGTTTGAGAGTCATGTTCCCTGTTTGAGCGAGAGAACTAAGAGTTTTGGACAACACTGTGATGTTGGGGTTGATGGGCTTAGATGAAGGGGATCGTGACACAGGAATCATAGTTATCTTGGTTGGGGTTTTCACTGGAGAGATGGGGATCTTGTGGTAGGGCACACTTATCTTAGTGGTGCCCGTACCAGGGATGGCTGCTATCACAGTTTTCACAGGAGACCCAGCACCCTGGGAGGTCATGGTCATAGACCTAGCTGAGATGCTAGAGGAGTTCACAGCTGCCGCCATGCTGCTAGGTAAGGAGGTGAGTGTGATAGTCTGCCCGCTGGCAGTCCTGGTGACAGGCACAGGGGTAGCTTGGCCAGTTACAGGATTCTTGGTGATGATCACCTTGGTAATCACATTGCCACTTGAAGACGTAAGGGGTCGCTTCATGCCAGGCTTTTCCAAGGCTGCAATGTCACTGAGTAATGAAGATGAGGAAGCTTGTTGTGGTGCAAGTGGCTTTTGCCGCACCATAAGTTGGCCCCTGCCCAAAGAGGGTCCATTTGTAGAGACAGAAGGACCATTGCCATTGGTCTTCAGAGGCTGCTGGATGATCACTTGCCCATTTTGGTTTTGAACAGTAAGGAAGTTCAGGTCAGAAGATGATGCCATGCTTGAAGTTGGTGTCAGTGCTGAGATGCCAGGAGTGTTTGACTGAAGACTCTTTAATGTGATGACAGTGGGAGCCGGCCCACTGTTACTGTTAGTCAGAGTGGGAAGCTTCCCCGTCCCTTCCTGTGCAGGCTCCATTATCAAGTCATCATTCTTCCACTTCTTTTATGATAAAAAAAACTTCTGTTGAAGAAAATGAGTAAAGTCACAATAATGTTTCACTTTCAGGTTCTCACAAGAACTTAAACGTCAAAGGCTCTCTTGATCTTACAAGAGACTAAGACTAACTAAGTTTAAGACGAAGGAGAACAAAAAAGCATGAACCATGCTATGACATCTAAATCTATCTATAATGTAAAGTTAGTAACCTCATCAAATTAATTGAGTTGAGTTGATATATAAAAAGTAGTAAAAGTTTCCAGAAACTGCTTAGTAATGAATCTACTTCAACTAACTTTTAAACTAATCCTAATCTAGAACCTAGCCTAGATTCTTCTAGTTCGGTCTAGCCCTAGCTATAAATAAGTTGATATTAAGTTACTGTACTGTTAGAGTGAATGTTAGTAACACTAACAGTGTCAATTGACACAGAGTAAAGTAAAGTAGAACACTTTTTTGCTGGAAAGCATTTTGTGGGATATGATATGTCATAGCGCTCGGTGTATCAACTAACAAACAGTTCTGACACTCGTTATTAAGTAGGCCCTACACAATCTTATCTATCTTCATCAGGGTGTGTATGAACTGAAATGTATGAAGACTAAAGTAAATTAGTAATATAAAAACGATTGAATTGATGATGCATTGTTTGTTCATATTGTGATTGTTGATTGATCGATCAGCTAGCTAGCTTGATAAAAATGATGGAACGGTCGAATCTGTTGCCATTATTCATTATTGATTGCTGTCTCAGCTGTCTAGACTAGAATGTTAGATATACATCATCTAGGCCTAGAGTCTAGATCTGACAAACATAGGTCATAGGAGGAGAGTCTTGTAAAAAAAGTAAGTAAGATATCAGCTCAGACAACTGCTGTGGTTTTGATGACAGACAGTTGCAAACATTGTCATTGTCGTTGATGATAATGAATAATGATACATACTTAACTAGAGATCTACATTCATATCATACTCATACTCATACATGTAGATCTAATAATATGTAATTTAAAAAAGTAATCAGAATCAGAGCTCCAACCTCAACCAGTGAGTGACAGTGTTGAAAGTAAAAAGGCAAAATGTTCCTGATGAGATTTAAGTTATTACAACTGGTAACTGTAATGTTAACAATCTCAAGTCCAAGTCTCTTCAGTCATCACCACATCATATCATAACATAATCATCATCATTCATAGACAATCAACAGGACGTGCTAGTCTATCTGATTCAAGTGTTGCTGTTGGCATTAAACTTAGAATTGGCAAACAATAGCCCATGATAACAGTCTATCGTGTCTAGACCAGACCTTGCCTTGTAGGGTGTAGATATCTAGGCATCTACTTGGCAAAATCGTATTGTCGTGCTGTTTTTTAGTAGGTCGACATGGATTATGGATGAGGCAAGAAGGAACTTTGTTGTTGAGTTTTTGCATCGCCCTTATCTAAATATCAAGCAAAAGGTTCCATTTCTTCATTGTTACAACCAACCTGGTCTTCCAACAATGAACTTCCCCAGTTTTACAGAGTAAACACCCTAACCACTACAAAAGATTGTATTCTAGAGGTTCTCGGTCGGGATGGGAGACATCAAAACATTTCACCACCACAGTTTCCTCCCAGCGTATTTTGCGCGATCGAAAAGGACCCAAGGCTGGATTGGATTGCCAAATTTGTGTGGCTTATGATGGCGTAAGGGAAGCAATTTCCTGGGACCAGGTGCAACATATTGAGGGCTGATAATTATTCACGGATTGTTTTCGTACTCATAGATCATGTATTATGTTACTCGAAATAAACTGTAATATGTCAAATTCGTCACGTCAAAAAATTGTATCGTCACTATTCAGGCTTTAGTTCAACTTTTTGTTCAAAATCACGCGCCCACCATTGCTATCCCATAATTGTCTACAATGTTTGCCCCTCATTCTCCGCGAAGTCCCGTCCTCCCACCTAGAGCGTTTCTGATTGGTTAATCTCGTGAGCCTGGGCTGTCGTGTATGCCGTCTTCGGGCCAAGGGCATCAGGCCCTACCATTTTCTTGCAATGTGTCGAATCCATTTCAATGTGTTGTATTTTTAAATTAACTCTTCTTTCTGACGCTAATACGAAGAAAGGGCAAGAAGAAATTTGCGACCGAACTACCATTGTCATCAGATGGAAAGACTTTGCAGACACCTTTTCCCACATTGCCTACTTAGACCGACAGCTCAGTTCATTCATACATCAGCGCCAGTTCTTGTGTTGTTATCTCCCCTTTAACTCACCACGTCATGAGAAGTGACCAACGAAAAAGTAGGACAAAAATAAATAGGGCCTTGGGTCCAAAAGGAAGAAGGGGAGGGGGGTGGAAGGGGAAACTTTTTTTAAAAATAAGTGATCATTAATAATCATAGTTGCCACAAATACCTTTTGTATTACGTGTAGTGTACAACAACCTGTAGGAAAACAATCAACAAAGCCACCACAGTAGGCCACGACAGCTGTAGGCCTACATACTACATATAGGCCTACTTTGAACTGTGCTTCTCATGGGCAGAAATCTTTGACAACAAATAAGAAATCTTAAAACAGTAGCCTACACATTGTGTAAGAAAAGATTAAAATATAAATTAGACGTGTGTTTACCACTGGTTCTCAGATCTGGATCAGACGCTTATTTGTTGATTAGACCTACTGCCTACATAGGCCTACCACTCCTTCATCTGTGGGCCTGCCTACCTTAACTACCTACCCTATTTTGAGACAAAGTCTGTCCGTATGCCTACCGCTATACACATGAAAATGACCACTTTCCAGTCCATCGCACCTACATGAGGACATATTATGCAGTTGTAGTAACGTACGATTTCAGTTTTCAAGGCTTCGTTTACTAAACGTAAAACCCGCCGAGCGCCCCATGGCTTTTAATGTTATGGTGACCATCCACAACACAGTTTTCGCTTGAGACCTGGACTCATATTCCCATCTAAATTTTGGCCTGTGCATGTCGCATTCAGGCCTGGTTCTGCCCTGCGCAGGCTATGCACAGTGCGGGCCTCAAGGGAAAACTGCGTAGTGGGTGGCCCCCTTATGTGTCTCAGTGTTGTTTGTTGTTTCTTTGAATTGAACGGAGCCCATATTATATTATGTCATAAACAGCGCTATGGCACCACTGAAATAAGAATTGTAACTTGAAAAAATCGTCTTCCCATATTGAATAGGTAGGCAATGTTCTCACTTCAATACTACGGTTACCGTACCACGCAGGTTTAATGGTTTATTTGAGGTCGGTTTTTAGGGTTATTTGGGTTTGAACACCTTTTTCGCCTACGCTGTTACCGCACCACGCATAGATATACTCCTAATATTACAAAATGTGTAATAGTACCGTATTACGCGCGTATATTGGCGGTCCATTCCGATTGCTATATGGGTGGGGTCATGGGAATTCAGCCTGTACACCAATGCTTGTCTGGCTTCGTCTAGGTAAGCAGTAGGCCCCATACCATGATATAACCACATCTTGCTATCACTATCATGTAGGCATACGTTAAGTAGTCA
>JAUELK010210861.1:0-10550 GCA_031471215.1 Gastropteron pacificum | reverse complement strand
ACAGGTGTGCTGTCTATACGCAAGCCCCAAGAGAGCTACGTACGCCCGAAGATTGAGAAGGACGCCCTCAACTTCACTATCGTGGAAGGAAAGAGCGCCATTTTACCTTGTAGCGTGAGAAATCTGGGCGGACATAAGGTAAAGGTAATTGCATGCGCTTATTTTTCCTGTCTCTCTAAAACGCGTGACCCGGGTAAGAGGTCAAAGGTGAGAATGTCCTCTTCGTACTCTGTGACTATCGCTATTTTCGCGTTTTTTTCTCTCTCTCATTCTGTCTCTGTTTAGATTATAATTGTCACAATCTCTTCTTCAATGTTTGTATTCTCTCTCTACGTCTTAGAAGTGTATGGTTTCTGGCACTCTCTCTGTTTCACTCTCTCTCTCTCTCTCTCTCTCTCTCTAAACACAGCTTGGTTTTTTCTCTTGACACTTTCCATTTTTTCCTTGTCTTTATTTAACTTAAAACTTTTTTTTTTAACAAAAAATCTTTTATTTTGTTTTCTCTTCTTCGATTAGATCAGTGTGGTTCCTTTACACAGCTCTGTACCTTTATTCATTTCAAGTCTATTTTAAAAATAATTCTTCTATCTGTTTCTTTCTTAATACTTTCCTCTTATTTGTTCACTCTTACAATGTGATTCTTTCTTGCTCTCCTGCTGTGGTCAACATTGTGAATACTTTAACACAAGTTCAAGCACCAGGTCTACAGAAAATGATGCGACATACACCGGGTTCAGTCCTAACTCATGGCTGTAACCGTAAATGTCTCACTGCTGTATTGGCAGCACCAACTCAAAGACTGCATTGCACATAGCAGTCATTTGGTTCGGAGGGTCTTTTGACTGCATTGCACTATTGCATGAACCATTGGCCAATTTGAAGGCCTTCCAGTCCCAGGTTCCAGAGCTAGACTGCCATGGCTCTGTAGGTCTATTAGACCTATTGAAGAGCGAATAGCTCATAACTTTCCTGATCGCAACACCAACAACAATCTGTCAAAACAATTCTCAATTTGTTTTCTTACTTTCTTTTGTTTCTCTCTCTATTACTTTTTCTTACAAAGCTGCATTATTCCACTCTCAAAATCTGCTTATTGTGTGTCTCTCCATCTATCTAAATGTTCCTTTATTTCCTTTCTGCGTTATATCTTATCTTTTTTTTCTCAAGCGTAGCTACTCCTCTCTCAATTTTCAGTTCTCTTTTCAATGTTCACTGACTTTAGTATATTTCCTCACTCAGTAGGCACTCATACTGTTCAGTGTTATGTGATCTTTCAGTATCTAGTGTGTGTTCTCACTCTAAAACGTGTGATCTCTCTATCTCTCTGTGTATCAAGTGTTCTCTCTTGAGCTCTGTGTTCTGTGTGTTGTTTTCAACGTTTTCACATCAATGTCATTAACACATTTCATCTTTCAAAACCATATCACCCCATTAATAACACATTTCATTTTGTTCAAAACCATACCATTCCATCAATGACACATTTCATTCATCGTATATCGATTGTATTCATATCCTATCTATACCATGTTCATATCATCATCACTCTATCATTTTTAATATTTTATCCACAGCCTTCTTTATAGCTGTATAAAATAAGTCTTGTACACTGAATTTTCGCCTGTGTATGAACGCCCGTTTCCGATAGCCATACAAATATTGCATTGTCCTGTCTCCTTTAAATACACCCCAAGCGGCATGCTAGGTAAGTAGTGGTTAAATGGGAATAAACTTCCGGCCTGATTTTAATAATAGAAAGTATCAGCAAGCTCAAAGAGGTTTGCAACCACTACAACTCCCCAGATACCTGATTCCTCCCAGAGCCTTCTCAACCTCCTGGGAGGCATACTCGTAGTGCTACCTGAATTAGCGCTCATACCAAGACACTAACAAGACCCATTTCTACACCAATCATTCAACCTCAAAAACAGAACTTTAAAGTCCAGTGAGCCCTTTTGAGAGATAAAGTAAAAGTTCACCTCTTCCATATCGGGTTCATATCCATTATGGATAACTTTTCTGATCATGAAAATCTCATTTCTACAAATCTTATTTTAACAAGCAAACAGTTACGATAACTTGTGTTTGGTTATGTCAATTTATTCAGATAAAGGAAATACATTATATTATCCCAGGAAGAAGGTTTTAATTCTTCAACACTGCCAAAGCCTATGACGACCACTCATCAAACTTCACAAAAAACACCTGAGTTTTTAAAAAAATAAAAAAAATAAAAAAGTTGTTTTTCTACGAGTACAATTGGTGTTAGATACAAATCTCAAATCCAAATCGAGCTGGTACGCCCAGGATTTTACATCGAGATTTTTGACTCAAGAAGCAAACGTTCTGACTACTTAACCATCTGTTTAAAAATTATATGATAAAAACCCTTTGTATCGATACATAATTAAGTGTCATGCGTTCTTTCTCAATACATCTAACCCCGGGGCGCTTTTCTGTCTGGATCTCAGTCGATTACGAGTTGTGATGTCGAATACTGTTCCCTCCTTTCTTATTAACTTTCATGGAAAATTAGTCGGAAATTAGTCTATTATTTTGAAATAGCTTCCATCAAATTATCCCACTTAGGTGCACGTCACATGGGAAAATCAAAATGGTGGAAAGTAGTTGAACTTTGGTCCCATTTTCTAGATTTTGTCTGCAGAATGAATATGTGTTAAGAGATGCTGAAGTCTAGTATATTTTTAATCCAGGGGGGAGGAGATGAGAATGAGGAGGAAGTGGAGGAGGGAAAAAGAGGCGGTGGATGCGATGGAAAATGAGTTGGAGGAGAGAGAAGAGGAGGAGGAGGAGAGAGAAGAGGAGGAGGAGAAGAGGGAGGAGGAGGGGCAGAAGGAGGAGGAGGAGGGGGGAGAGGAGGAGGAGGAGGAGGGGAAGAGGAGGAGGAGGAGGTGAAGGATAGGGAAGAGGGACGTAGAGGAGGAGGATGTGAAAGATAGGGAAGAGGAGGGGGAGGCGGTTGAGGGATGAAGAGGAGGAATAAAGTGAGATGAGGAAGACGAGAGGGAAAAGGTGAAGGATATGGAAGAGGAGGAGAGATATCTTCTAGCATTTAGCTCCCCCTACAGCAAGCCAAAAGGACTCTGCAGCCCAGTGGACTAGAATCTAGATAGAGACTCAAAACAGTATTTATTTTGTGATTATCTTCCATTCTCTCGCACTCTATCGCTCAATGTGTCTGCTTCCTCAATGCACTCTATAGCTTCCTGTTCTCTTTTCGCAAACTCAAAGTTGTTTCTATCATGTTTCTATCATGTTTCTATCATGTTTCTCTATCTTTTGAGTTTTCTGTTTTCTCAGTTTCCGCCCTATGGATCTGAACTTTCATTCTCATATAATGTAAATTGTTCTAGTCTAAATACTGTAGTTTTCATTTAATTAGGTAATTTGTTTAAATCAAATTAGATATTAACAGATATAAAGAGTTTTTAAAAAAGATATGAGATACGTTGTTTTTTTTAAGTTGAAAGACATTACATACTAGTATTGCTATTATTACACTACTATGATTACCACAATTTGTTAATCTAACTATTAAAAGAACCTATGCATAAAGAAATCAGTACAATGATTGCACTTTTTCAGAAATGCACAATATTAGGGCTGCACGTGGGCAGTGCTGAACTGGTGGGAATAAATCGACCATTTGCATTGGAAAATCCTTTTATGATATTTAGAAATTCAACTCTTCATTGCATTTTATATAACCACACACGGATTGCTATGGACACATGTCAAGATATTCATCAACATAATATCAGTATCATATCATTCAAGAGAAAATGTCCAATGGTCGTATGAAATGAATTCTACAAAATATCAGGCATGCTATATTCTACAAACAAACAAATACCACTTCAAGAATCATCTTTCAACCTCAAACTTATGATCATTTTTAACTTAATTTCTTATTACATTTCTAGCATTGATGATAAACATGTTTTACGTTATTGAGATAAACAAGTATAGACGGTAGTATTTTAATTATACGTCTATTTCTAAGTAAATCTTTCTGGTTGGCAACAAAATGCTATGTAATCAAATATTGGCAAGATGTAAAATCTTTCTGGTTGCCAACACAATGTAATCAAATATTGGCAAGATGTAAAATCTTTCTGGTTGGCAACACAATTTTATAAAATATTGGCAAGATGTAAAATCTTGCTGTTGGGCAACACAATGTTATAAAATATTGGCAAGATGTAAAATCTTTCTGCTTGGCAACAGAATGTTATAAGACAATGTTTTAAGAATATCGGCAACACAATGTTATATAAGATATTGGCAAGAAATTGTTGTTTCCCTCTCACTCTCTTATTGTACTCCTTTCTACGTGTTTCTCTTTCTTTCCTGTCTCAAAACGTTCCTGTGACACATCAGTGTGCTCACCGTTTAGCTTTTCTTTGAGGTACACATTTGTGTGTGTTGTTACTGAATAACACATGTTTGTTTGTTTAGTTGTTACAAGAAGGGTCAGTTCAAATCATTATGAATACAGGATTCTCCACAGACCCATGTATATGGGGGGTAGGGGTTAGGAAGAAGTGTGAAGTTTACCACAGGTCTAAGACAGTCCTTTGACTGAAAACATGTGCTATAGTATATATTACTTCCTATGTCTCTGTCATAACCTGCAATAGACAAGAAAGGGCACAGGCGAAATCATTGTGAAAGTTACCTGTATAAAGGCAATATTCATTAATTGCAACAAGTGCTTGCTTATCCATTTTAACGATATGATGTTATACTTGGTAGTTTCTTGTAGTTTTCAGCAATGTGTGAAGGAAATTAGAAGATGGCCATTTAGTAGTTGCCCAACATCGGCACATTAACAAATCGCTATTGAATTGATATACTTTAGACTGCAACAAAATAAACTACCATATTCATCACAAATTATAATATTCTCATCATCGATTGTATATATATTGAAATCATTACCATAATCGTTACTACTGCTACAAACATCACCATTATCATCGTAACTACCACCATACTGGTGATGATGTCGACGACGACAATGATTACCACCACGATCATAATTTATATGAATAGAATTGCAGTCACAACCACCACCAACATCATTTATATTATCATTATTATCATCATGACCTCCAACCACAATCATCATTATCATCGCCTCCCACCACCATCATCATGACCTCCAACCACAATCATCATCATCATCACCTCTCACCACAACCCCAACCACTACCATCATCATCATCACCAACCACCAACTACCACCAACACCACTACCATAATCATCATCATCACCTCCCACCACCATCATCACAATCATCATCATCATCACCACCACCAACTACGACAACAACCACAACCAACAACAACAGGTGGCGTGGTCCGACCAGTGGCAAACGACTCTGACGTTCAACGAGAACCGTGTGATAGACGACGATAGGATCAGTGTGACGCGCCAGCACGACCGAGAGTGGAACCTGCGGATTGAGAGGGTCAAGTACGGTGACCAGGGCACCTACACGTGCATGATCAACACCACGCCCTCCACCAGCCAGACTGTAACACTGACCGTTGTTGGTGAGTAGTGAACGTCTGTGTATCACGTGACCTCATGAACATACTATCTTTCACACACTTTTACAACAATAAAAGTCTCATTGTAAAGCGCTTTGAGCTTGACGTAGAGCGCTACATGCATCTTATATTTTGAAACAAAATCCAAATGTAAACGTCCACAGTCCCCCCCAAGATTCTCTCCCGGCACGCGCAGTGAGGACAACCTAGAGATACAGGAAGGAGAGCGAGCGACACTCACGTGTAATGTTACAGGCATTCCTAAATCCTTCTGTTTAGACAACGTGCATAGATGTTAGCACAATCTCTACTAAACGTTTAACTTCCAACATTGATGCACTTCCCCAGTCCCGCCAAGATTCTCTCCCGGGACTCCAAGAAGTAAAGTCAACCTAGAAGTGCAGGAAGGAGAGCGAGCAACACAGGCATCCCTAGGCCCTGAATCCTTCTGTTCTTCTTCTTCTTCCGTCTTCGGTTACCAACTCCTGCTTTATAAAACTATAGTCAAAATACTAAAGGTTGCTGTGCCAATGTTTACTTCCACAGTCCCCCCAAGATTCTCTCCCGCAACTCGCAGTACTGGAAGTAGAGCGAGCAACACTCACGTGTAACGTCACAGGCATCTCTGAATCCTCTCTGTTCAGACAACCTATCTATATAGGCTAGCAAAATCTCTACTAATCGTTTGATATACATCCCCAGTCCCCCCAAGATTCTCCCCCGGCACCCGCAGTGAGGACAACCTAGAAGTCCAAGAAGGAGAGCGAGCAACACTCACGTGTAACGCCACAGGCATCCCAGAGCCCAGTGTCACGTGGCAGAGGACGGCCAGTCTGCACGGGGACCCAGCGCAGAGTGAGTCCATCCCTACATGCAGCACCCTGGCTCACGCCAGCCAGAGTAAGGCCCTAGCCAACCCCAAAAATACAACTAATTTTCGCCCCAAAGTACAACTTTTGCCCCAAAATTGCCGAAACACGCAACGCACTATTGTCCTAAAATACAGCACACGCCAGCCAGAGTAAGGCCCTAGCCAACCCCAAAATACAACTGTTGCCCCCAAAATACAACTTTTGCCCCCAAATACAACTTTTGCCCCCTTATGCAACTCATTTTCGCCCAAAAATACAACTTTTACCCCAAAATACAACTTATTTTTGCCCCAATAACGCAACCCATGCCCGAAAAGACAACTGTTGCTCAAAACTCACCATTGCCCCAAAATACAACTCACATTTGACCATATGAATCTTGAATCCGGAACACCCAATCCCGAAGATACAATTCACTTTTGCCCTAAAACAAAATTAAACTTTGTCCAAAACTCATCTCACTTTTGCCGCAAAATACAATCTATCACACTTTTTTGCAAAAAAAACTACAGTTAACGTTTGCCTCAAAATACAATTCACTTTCCCCCCAAACTACAACTAACATTTGCCCCAAAGTACAACGAACTTTTATCCCAAAACACAATAGCTTTTGCCCAAAAGTACAACTCACTTTTGCTCTAAAATGCAACTAGATTTTGCCCCCAAATGGGGCTAGCTTTTGCCCCCAAATGGGGCTGGCTTTTGCCCCCAATTGGGGCTAGCTTTTGCCCCAAAATCCTACTCACTTTCACCCCAAATCAACTACATTTTGCAGATAGGAAAGAAACCAGACTTGGGAACTCATATGTCTCAAAATGTATGCATTTCTTCTACCAACACTAGATCTAGTTGAACAAAAATTCACTTTGAAAAAAAATATTAAAATGCTGTAAATGGAAATAATAACCTCTCCTCTCTCAATCTACTCTCCCTCTTGTACCCCACCTCCCACTCCCCCCCCCCAATCCACCCATCCAGGGATCGGCCAGAAGGGTGAGGTCCTGGTCATCCACAACGTGACCCGCCATTGTGGGGGAGACTACAAGTGTGTGGTGGACAACGGCGTGAACCCCTCCATCACACGGACCATACACGTCAGGGTCAAATGTGAGTACATAACATGATGATGAGGATGCTGTCTCCTCTTACCCTCACTCTGTGTACGAGAGCTGTTCTTATTTCAGATTTCACAGAATGTCAAACTCAATATATGTTTCTAACAGGTGCCATTGAGGTTCACCAAGCTAACCAGAAGATAGCCCGGCGTTTGGGCAAAGAGACAATCCTGGAGTGTGTGTTGTTCATATTATTCTAACGTTGTGTGCGTTCTTATTTCAGACTACACCGATCTTTAAGAATTCCACTCAAACTTGAAGACTCTTCTTCTTTTTCTTCGGCGACATTTGGGCCTTCACCCTTCTGTCCAATGCCATTTAGTGGAATCTGCAGGTATTCTTCAGGAGAGTCAGACTCAAATACAAACCCAATCTACCCCCTCCCCTTTCCAGTCGCCCCTGAGGTACATCAAGCTAACCTAAGAGTATTCGCAAAGATGCACTATTTGTATGGCTTCTTCTTACTATTTCAAACTACACAGGTCTTTAAGAATTCCACTCAAACCTGAAACTCAGACTCTGTCTACGCCCCCCCCCCCTTTCCAGTCGCCCCTGAGGTACATCAAGCTAACCAGAAGATAGCCCAAAGTTTGGGCAAAGAGACAATCCTGGAGTGTGTGGTCTCTTCATACCCTCATGCCGAAGTCTACTGGATGTTCAAGGGACATCAGCTGAGCACTTCTACAGACAAATACACGGTGGGTTGGTTGTAGAGATGGGTTATCCGGAAGTCGAGTCGACTAAATTCTTGTAGTCGACTATTTAGTCGAATAGGCCGAATGACTACAACAAATAATTATCTAATGTGCTTTCTTGAATAACATTCACAACAAACAATTAAAATCAACACGTGTTTGTCGTCAAGCCATCCTCTAAAAATGATAAAAATCAAATGGAGGTAGTCAATTTTATTTTTTTTAATTTTTGAAAATAGCTAGCTGTTTACTTCTGGTCGAATTAATTCGTGGACAAATCGACTATTTGGTTTTAGTCCAGTCGACAAAATCTCTAGTTGGTTGTCATGGGTGCAATGTACTTCTCTGGCTCTACAGTTGTATTATGTAGGGTGGTTGGGTTGCTATGGCTCTTCTTTCTGTCCCTCCTCAACCAAATCTGCTTACATCTTATCTCATCTCATCTCATCTTTTCTTATCTCATCTCATCTCATCACATCTCATCTTATCTTATCTTATCTTATTTTAGTTTTTCCCCATGTAATACACTAAACTTGCATTTTATGTCTAGAATATATGCTTGAAAAATAAACAAAC
The DNA here is from genome assembly GCA_031471215.1 of Gastropteron pacificum. Lineage (NCBI taxonomy): Eukaryota > Metazoa > Mollusca > Gastropoda > Cephalaspidea > Gastropteridae > Gastropteron > Gastropteron pacificum. The sequence goes on along the minus strand of JAUELK010210861.1, from coordinate 1,715 downwards.
AAACATTTCTATTCAATTTTTTAAAACAAACTTGCTGTAGGCTTTAGATCTAGAGATTCTAGATGTAGAATTGTTATTCAACCAGTGGTGAACTGTCCGTGCGAGGACTGCAGACCCTCCCTGTTCTGCAAGCTGTGCGAATAAAGTCAGCCTATCTTATATTATCTCCCCACCCCTGTCCCCAGCTGGACGCGTACAAGCACCCCGACAACAACGCCCGACTGACCCTATCTCATCTCATCTTATCTCACCTCACCTCACTTCACCTCACCTCATCTCACCTCATCTCACCTCATTTCACCTTATCTCACCTCATGTCACCACACCTCACCTCATCTCACCTCATCTCACCTCATCATCATCATCATCATCATCATCATCATCATCATCATCATCATCATCATCATCATCATCATCATCATCATCATCATATTATCTTTTCTCCCCACCACCGTCCCCAGCTGGACGCGTACAAGCACCCCGACAACAACGCCCGGCTGACCTTGAGCCTGCACGTGATGAACATCTCCTACGACGACTACGGTTACTACATCTGCTCGGCCGAGAATGACCTGGGGGTGGCCAGTGGCAGGACACTGCTCAAAGGTCAAGGACATTTCGTGCAGCATTCTTTTCTCATCCTCTATTGTTGTTTGTTTTCGTTCATTTTTTCGTTCTTTCAAAACAAAATTGTTCGTGTAATTTTTTTAATAATTATTTTGTTTTTGTGTTTTTTTCTTCTTCGTTCTCGGTCAAGGACATTTCATGCATCATTCTTTTCTCACCCTCTATCGATGTTTTTTTCTTTCTTTCTTTTAAAACAAAGTTGTCGTTTTTTCTTCATGAGCAACCCTTCTTTTCTACTTGGGTGAGGTTTTTTTTTACCACCATGTCCTCACCCCACCCATGTGTAAAATGGGTACCCGGCTATAGGCATGTTTCTGCGCCTCACAGGCTGCCTGTACTTGTGTTCAATGTTTCTGATGTGATGTGTGTTGTATGCGTTTGTAGCCTGTCGGGGGAGTAATAGATGTAAAGCACTTTGAGATCTTCGGAGTAAAAGCGCTATAGAAATGTCGTCTTTATCTTTTATACCTTGACGAGAACGCCGCATGTCTTCCAAGTCCACGTGACGTCACTACATTGGTGCTCGTCCCCTTGACATCTGTGATTTATAAATACCCTCTTAACCATCTTTTTTTACCCGGTGTTCTGTCTGTCATAATGTATTTCCAATGCCTTTTACATCACTCTAACCAAATTACGTGATGCTGTTGTCTTGTACAGAGCTGAAGGTTAAAACCAAGAGGCCTCCCACCACCACCACAACCAGCACCACCACCTCGAGCACCAGCCTGCCCACGAGATATTGGAACCACGAGAACAGAGCTATGGATAAACAGGTGAGACAACAACGAAAATTGTGGACAAAAACAGGGTTCCATTTAGATTATTTCCCTTCGGGGGCTCTTTCGCTCTTTTCCAAGTCCGCTCCAACCTTCGCCCCTCCCCCAGCCCCTCCACCGTCTCTCCGCCACCACCCTCCTTCGCAGCTGGACGACACCCTCTGTTACGGTCCCGGTTCTTAAACTATATAGATCTATCCCAAAACGTTACCGAATACTTTATATTGCACCAAACATAACATACACAAGTTGAATGTATCAATGAATAATATAAAACGTGTTTAGTTATCATCAAAGAAAACCAACTAT
>JAUELK010210750.1:0-10551 GCA_031471215.1 Gastropteron pacificum | reverse complement strand
CCAAAGCCTGAATAATTCACTCAATGGACTTTCTCAATCCCACCTGAGCTTAAGCCCCCCCCCCACACACACACACCAAAGAAACAACTCGTAGCTCCTCAGTTACAGGCTACATTTCCCCTTTTTGTCCTGAATTGTTGTCATTCTTGTTTGCTTTATTTCTTTGACGGTCTGGCAGGGAAAAGGCGCAAACTTGAGTGGCACGGCCACGTAACAAAATCGACTGCAAAGAGTCGTGCAAGGCAGAGTGAAAGAAGGTAGAAGACGAAGAAGGCAAAACAAAAAAAGAAAAAAGATGTGAAAACAACACAACTGAGTGGACAAACCTGAAGCTAAAGGGCGTGCTGAGAGTGGCGGAAAACAGAGAGGAATGGAGGAAACTGATTGGCAAGTCTTCAAAAGTGCCCACAACGGACACAAGTCTAAGGGACTATAAGGTATACAAACCTAAGTAGGCCTCAGTGATGTCATTCCATGTTATTCTACTTCTAGGCCTAGGTCTTCCCCTCTACTCTAAATGTCATTCTGAAGATTGCGGTGGCGTGGAATGTGACCAATACATAGTAGATCAGTCTGTACAGTAGTGGCTAGCAGTTGGGGTGTCACCTTTAGAATCATGAATAGGCTACAGAACAGCTTTGTCGGTCTTTTTCTTTTCATTCCAGCTCATTCTTCCATGTCTACGAAAAATCAACATTAAAAAAAAAAATAGACTCTTATCTTAACTTCCGTCTCCGATAAGACGGGTTGGACAGCCATGAAAACTGCCCACACGACCCATGTCCAGAATGCCCCCCTAATGGGACTTCAACCTGAGTCGCCCACATCTTCTTCTTCTTCTTCTTCCAATTATGACTGCACCCCCGCGCAATGTGACTCAGTCTGTAATGCCTTTGAGGATCTTAAAATACACACACCAGATGTTATAAAAGCATGTCTTTCTTAAAAACCTGGCGCATGTTTTGGGTATGTTCATATTTACAACAAAGTTTTTTTTTTGTAAAGATAAAACATGAAGGTCTAAGTAGTTTGCCTGCAGCCTTCTAGTAGTGGTTGACCCTAAATTTGCTCATCATAGTTAGTTCTCAAGGTCACAGACCTGAGTTTAATCTTTAAGAGGTTGGCATTTGTGGTGTTTATAAGTTCGTTTGACATACTATTCCAAAGTCTAATAACGGAGGGGTAGAAAGAATGCGCGTTAGTTCTGGATCTTGGTATAAATAATGTCGATCCCTGCGATCTAGTTCTTTGGAAATTGTTCAATTTTAAGTCCTTTCCAAACAATTTGCATTTCCGACCTCCCTCTAGCCGCAGACCAACAAAATTAATACAATAATAGCCGATTTATACAGCGCTTGTTTGTTCGCTCGAGTTCAAAGCGCTTTACAGCATATAATTACCCCAACAGACTTGTTTCATTCCAAAGCCATCTCAACCTTCTGGGAGGCATACTGGTAGTGATACCTGGCTGGCGCGCGCGTAGTGCTGCCTGGTCGGCGCCCGTATCAACATTCTGACACGGTCGTTCATTGTCTATAGTTGGGTACCATTTTTACACCTGGGTACGGTGAGAAATGTGTGACAAAGTACTTTTCCCAAGTGTTCACCGCCTGGCAGTGGATAAAAACCCCACTCCCAAATCCAAATCCAAACCCCAACAACAAGGCAACAAGAACAAAGAACAAACTGGCATTCGTGTTATTTGTTAAACAAGATTTTATTGCTAGTAATAATGTACCAGATTAACAGGTTGGTCTATGTATGTGCAAAAGGTTTGCCTCCATGATTGATACAAAAAGCAAGCTATAAAATCAAATTATTGATAGTAAATTGGGAGGAGAGGGAGGGGGTGGGGGGGTATGAACAGATGAACATGGCAGTCAACAGAAATGAGCAAAATGAAGACAGAAAAAAAGAAAGTAAAAAAAAAAGAGATTAAAGAATAAGTTAGATTGGCATGAAATGGTGAGCAATGAAAGCAAGAATTTGACACAATAATAATTCAGAATGCGAAAACAGTGAAATTCCGAAATTAGGTGAAGCCTTTTTAACATTTTTTTAAAAGGCTTTTCTTTGCACCAGGTTTAGATTTCACAAAGCCTGTCTTTCACTACATAAAATGGTTAAAAATCCTACCCACACCAAAGTATTATTCCATTATTATGTGTAGGCCTACAGGCCCTATCATACACAGCGTCATCCTTACAATCTGGACACCATGAACTAAAGGTAAAATATTATTTTCTACAGAGAGAATAGTGCCGCACCGATGGAACACAGAATAAAACTCGTTTTATTGGCCTTTAGTCCATTTCATAGAATATGGACCAACAGCACTAGTTCTCTAGAAAGACAAAATGAATTATCTGCCACAAAAGCACCAATTAAGCCGCAAGACAAGGCCATTTGAAATTTGGTTGTAATAGTTAAAAGTGTGGCCTTTAAAAATTAAAAAAAACAAACGTCCTTTCTCTTTTCTCTCCTGAACAAAAATGTTTTTGAGTTGCTACAGTGTTCCAGAGATGCGACACTATAGAAGTGGGTGTGTGACCCTAACTCATGATTGAAAAATAAAAATATGACCATGATTGAACATTTCTAAAATGAAAAAACTATTGAAAATGATGAAAAAAGCGGTTGAAAATGATGAAAAAAGCGATTGAAAATGATGAAAAAAGCTGTTGAAAATGATGAAAAAGCTGTTGTAAATGATGAAAAAATTGGAAAATGAAAAAGCTGGAGAAAACGATTGATGAAAATGATGACAAAGCTGATTGAAATGATTGACAAGCTTATTATGAAAGATATGCCCAAATTATGGTGAACATTTTAAAATGATAATTATGAGAAGAAAAAGAAGGGAATGACAATAATTGTTCATAACCTTACAAAAAGGATGACAAAGCTGATGAAAATGTTGTTGTCCGGAGAAAAATGAATTTGCTGGATGAAAGCAATTTTTTTTGGAAATGTAAACAAATAACGATAAAGGCTCTAACACTACTAAACAAGCGCAATGGGTGACATTAACACATCAAGCGACAACTAAAATGGGACAAGTGTTTGTGAGACAAAAAAAAGGGGGGGAAAATGAAATATAGGCAGTAGAGTCATGATCTCATTTTAGTTTTGGAATGTTTGATGTACTTGAATATAAATAGGGACACACTGCTCTCCTTTAACATTATCATCATCAGTCAAAATAGACGAAGAAAGATAGATGAAGAATTCATCTGCATTTATCATTATCATCAGGCAAAATAGATGAAAGATAGATGACAAAATCATCATCATTTAACAATATCATCGGGGAAAATCGATGAATAATTCATCATCATCTAACATTATTATCGGGCAAAATAATTGAAGAAAGAGGTACAACCATTGCGGTTGATCATTTGTTTTTGATTATCTGATTGGTTTGCATGTCACAAAGGGGTTATTAATAGATTGATGATCACTGTAAGGCACACACTTTGAATAATTCAGAAACAATCTTGCTCTTAAAAAAAATAATTTATAAATCGTTCCTCTATTACAAGCATAACCTTTACTTTGTTAATTTTGCCAGAGAGCAGTTTAAATTTTTTTTTTTCCTTTTCTCAATCATGCATATTTGCCTAGAGCTTTTAGGATAGGCGCTCTAGAAACAATGTTATTATCAATATTTCAGCCTCTAAATTGAGGGCTCAATTCTTTGAATTTTTATAGAGGAAAGAATAAAGGACTTCAGTAGTTGGGTGGCAAATTTTACTCGATGTTTAAAGGAATCAAGTTTAGAGGAACGACATTTCTAGATTAGTACCAACAATACAGAATGAATAGGCCTACATGATTTCAGAAAACACAGTCACAGATAGAAGATATATCTTTGCTAAGAATACTTGAATGTTTTTGTTGTTGTTAACGGATCACATTTTTGAATCTATAAATAACCAACAGCTTTTACAACTCTTTGGGGGGAAACAATTCTCATTTGTACAGCGTATTCTCCGGCCCAGCGGCTAGCTCAAAGCGCTTCACAGAAGAACACCATTTCCCCGAAAGACCTGATTCATTCCATCCAAAGGCTTCTCAACTTCCGGGGAGGCATACTGGTGGGTCTGCTGCCTGGTCTGCGACCACACCAACATAGTAACAAAGACAACAAATAAAACCCCACTAAGAGAGAGAGAGAAGGAGAGAAGTTGTTTTTGATCTCCTATTCACAGCATCAGTTGTCCTCCTATGATGTAATCAAATAATCAATTAATATTACAAATAATCATAATGATAGTAATATGAAAAATAATGATATAGCCTTTATATAGCGCTTCATCCTGCAAAAGCAAGCTCCAAGCACTTTATACGTAATGCGCTATAACAAAAAAAAAGTAGGGAAAAATTGTCTTCATTTCGAAGAGGAAACGAAATCGAACTCTAAGCCTGATAGTTCAATTTTCCGCAAAGATATTCACTTCAATGCACCCACCAGAGAACAAATAAAGTGCTATTCAAGCCCATTACATCATCAACATGGGTTTTGCCTCTTTTTTTTCTCATGTGTATTCTATTCTATCTTAACTGAGATTGTTTCACTAAAAACAAAATGTATCCAGTTATTATTGATGGTTATCATGACAATGTTGGACAGAAAAAGGGATGATGATGATGATGACGATGATGATGATGAGGATTATGAGGATGATGATGACGATGATGATGAAGAGGATGATGAGGATGATGAAGATTACAGATTGATCATGTCGGTGACGAGGGGGGGCCTTGGTACAGGAAGAATCATTTTAAAAAAAAAATGCTTAATAAAAAAGTTAAATCTAAGGCAAGCCATCCTAACACCTTTCGCACATGCACATAGAATATAAGGAAAAATCGATAATAATAATATATTTAAAAACAATAAGATAACTGTCAGTCACTCACTCCCTTGCACCAACATGCCGTGTTGGCACGTGTGGGGCAGCAAGAGAGGGAACGAGAGAACGAATGAACGAATAATAATTTTTAAAAAATAAAAAAATAAAAAAATAGGAATTGAAGAAGAACGAATGGATAAATCTATCTACATGGAGGGCCTTTCAATTAGGCTTGGCTTGCCGTGCCCGCGCCCAGTTGTAAATTGACTGGGGTACGGACCAGTAGTAAAAAATCGTAACACTAGGTTGGTAAAAGATGTATTAAATGAAAAAAAAGGAAAAAAAAAGAAGAGATGGATGTTGATGGGATTATACTGGCGATATGTGATGAGTGATGGACTGTCAGCACTTTACATTGTGGACTGGATGATTTTTTTTTCTTTGTACAAGAGTAGGCAGTTGAAAAAAAAAAAGGGCAAAAGAAGAGAAAATATGATAGACTTGAAGAATGAGAGAGCAAATAAAATGTTGAAAAACAGAATGAAGAAATAAAAAAAAAAAAGAGAAGAGAGAAAACACAGAGAAAGTAAGATTGAAAGATCGACAGATCAGGGGGGGGAAAAATAAGAAGAGAAGAAGCTCTTTATTAATGATTCAAAGACTAAGACCCTAAAAATGAGAGATTGTGCGTAACAAGATTTTTTTTCTTTTCTATACTACTACCAAAAGAAGAAAAATGTCAAACTTCTCTGTTCGAGCTACTACTATTACCACTAGCATTGTCTTGGATTCAGCACAATAGCCCACTGATGTCTCTCAACCCTTTGAGGCCGATTTTCCCTGGTGACTGGAAATAACCGAACAGCGCTCTAGTGGCTTAGTTATCTTATACATTTGCTCATGAGGCCAGGCACAGCGGCCATTTTGGGTCAGGGGGTCAGGGCTCAAAGGGTAAACATAATATGAAGGTGTCAATGCAAGAACGATCAGAGTCACAAATTAATAATAATAATTATTTTAAAAAAATAAAATGATAATGAAACAGTGGCGGAATACCGGAATGAGAAGCCGATAGCGGATTTCTGCTAAATAGTGAAAAAAAATGGCAGCTATGGCACTGATGAACTTAGTCCAATAGACATTTTTTTTTTTTTAAATTTTTTTAAGTGGAAAAAAGTGACTGATCGTTCTTTCACCAACGTCCTCCATATACTACTAGCATGCTACTATAACAAGAATAACAGCACTTTAAAAAAAATGTCTCTCTTCAATGAAAAATGAGAAATTTGAGAAATATCTCACTAACCTGGAAGGAGTTTGAGGAAGATTTGTTCAGATTTGAGGTAAAAATTTAAACTTTCAACTGCTGAAGACATTTTTTTCTATTTTCTTCTGATGTAGTAGTATGTACAATAAAGGCATTTCATAAGGTTTTTTGTTTTTGTTTTTGTAAGCACAAATGATTAATTGCATATCAACACACACGAGAGAGAACGATTTTGTTAAATAGCGTCAGAAATGTTGTCATGATGAACAGGTTGTATCATACGTATATAAAAGTCAACAGTACAAAAGTTATCCTGTATCAAAAAAGTCACCAAGAACAGAAGCAAGAAGCCGTTCAGGGTGTAATGGACAAATGATGGCAATAATCCAAACCTTTTTTACATACATAATGTTAGTATAGAACAGATCAATGAACTAATTCATTTGCAAACTTTTCGAAATTACGTTTTTAAGAAATGTCAAAAAAAAGAACCACAGAAAAGAAAAGAAAAAAAGACTTCAATAATGAAACAAAAAAACACTTGGGTTAAATGAAACCATTGTGAAGTTTGAACTAAAATGTCATAAACATAACGTACTGAGACCAAATTGATTTGATATGAAAAGATGTGTTTGTTTGTTATACAAGTAGTAACAAGAAGAACACTTGAAAACATTTGGAATCCATAAAGGAAGTAATAAGAATGAATAACACTAAATTCATCAAACACAAAACAAAACAAGACAAAATTGCTAATGTAATGTCAGAACATCCATCTAAAAACATACAAGCAAAACCTTCCTTCTGTTCGTTTTGCAGGAGATTGGTTCAAAGTTCAAAGTTTTTTTTTAATTTTTACATTTTTTCAATCATGTTGCTTACACGTAAGTAAAAATCGTACAGATCTCAGTCATTTATGGCTGGCTTCCGTAGACTTTTAAAGACGAAAAAAACAACAACATTGGACCCGGGGGGCAATTTTAAGTTGAATCCAGGTCAGGTGTGGCTTAAGCTACTACATGATTAGAGGTACACAAACACATAATATGTATGTCTACAGGACAGTGGAGTTACACAATTAGATCAATTTAACAGGAACAAGAGTTTTGTTATAAACAAGAATTCTTTTTAACAATGGAAACACCATCCACCAAAACCTTTTACAACCAGTACATCCGGTGGAGCCTTTTGCATGAATTCAAACATCATATCAAGCGAAACCGTTTACAATAGTACATTCAGAGAAGCCTTTTACATGTATTTAAACGTTTCATCCAACAGAATATACTACATGTACAATCGTAACATCTGCCGCAACCTGTAACATGTACAACTATTACACTTCATCCTGTCTGCAGGCTTACATAACATTCAAAGATGTTTTTCTAAGTGTGAAAACAAACAATAAAGTTTTTCTTTTTTGAATGTGAAAATGAATGTTCAGAGTTCTTCAGTGTGAAAACAAAAGTTGTCGAGGGATAAATGCACTAACCGTTGTTGTACTGGAATGATAGGAGAGGAATAGAGTGAACAGGGAGAGGAAAAGCACACAAGTGTCGTGGCACATCTGTTATGTAACATTCCCGTAACGTGTTTTCTAGAAGAATCGAGTTGCGGCAGAATTACATAACATTTGCGATGTTGAGTTCTACGAAGAAATAGTCCAAACATCGAAATGGGCGGTTTGTACCTAACCCTTCTCATTCTTCATCACATGTTTAGAGCACCGTAATATTAGGAGAAATACATACATTCTCACGTGTTTCTTTTCACTACATTTATTTTCATCCATTTCACGACCACATTTTGAAAGGAAGCAAGCTCAAGATGCATAAATTGAACATTTTCAATATGAGGATATAGCATCTATACTGCATTATGAAAAAGGCTTACAAAAATATAGGACATTTGACAAGCATATTTAGATAAGAGTTGATAGAGACGTGTAGTTAAGTATAGAACAGGCTGAGAGGTAGTCTCATGGTACTGATAGTCGGATAGATGGGAGCTCTTAGAATAACACACGTGTTGCCCCAGTTAAACAGTGAATCACATCGACACATTACATAGCAGTAACTCAATCAATGAATGTCTCGTCTTAAGACTATGAAGGAGTCCAGTTTGAAGCTTACACCCCTAGCAAACACACAAGTAGATCATATCGTATTGCGTATTGTATTTCATGGACTGGAAAACCACAGCTAGAAGTCGAGTCAACAAAAGCTCTTGAAATTTTCTTTTGGAAAACCAGAATGATAAGTCTTCTATAGTAAGGAGTTATAGTTAGAAGTCGAGTAAGTAAAACCTCTGACAGCTTTCTTTGTGAAAGTCTTCTCTAGTAATAATAGTAAGCAAAAGAAGGTACCCATTCCAAAAGAAATTTGATCAGTGTCTAAATTAGAATGTGAATGCTCTATCTACTCGCAAAATATATTATGTTCTACCTAGTGGCAAGAAGGGTTGCTTTACAGAATTTAAAAAAAAATGTATAACAAAAATTTGAGAAATAAATAAAGAGGACGTATCACTCGCGTTCTGTCCTCTCTTAAATGAATGATGGATACTATTTCATAGTGAAGAAGAAACAGGTTTCAATTTCTGTTTCATCTCATATATGGACAACGGATGATATAGAAAAATGAGAATGTATCGAATAATGAGCCTAATTTGTAACCTAGTGAGACTACAGTACAGGAGAAATGCATTCTGAATAAAAGGCAAAGGCAGCGTCAGTTCCGTTACGTAATTGTATCATCAGTATAGTAAGACAGAATTAGTTGTGTCCCTTAAGTCTATAACAATTTGGTAGTCACATTACGCACACACACAAACACTCTCTCTACTTCAACTCACATTGGAAATTAAAATGCGCCAAATGCATTCTGAAAAAAGGCAGCATCAGTATTGGATGGATAGTCACATTACGCAAACACACAAACACTCGTTTTACTTCCAATTATCAGTTTGCTAACTGGAAAGTCGCATCTCTATCTCTCTACGACATCTAACACTAGTTCACTACTACCGCACTGTTGTATAATGTGTAAGTCAATTAATGCTTCTCAACATTCTCTTTGGGTGAGCCATCACAGAACGCTGTTGACAACAACAGCTACAAACATTTAAAGAAAAAAAGTCTTGCCTTAAAATGCAAAGAGAATGACGAATTGCACCATAAACAAGCTTCGTTTTTAATGGGTTTGACAACTCTCTTGCAATGTGACCAAAATCCAAAGCCCACATGACTGTCCCTGTTTAAACACAACAAAGCAACCACAATGTCCTTGGTTCATTGTTATAAAGACAAAAGGTGTTTCTGTTTAAGTTGTGTTATACTTTCTTGCTTTACTGTATGACCAAGGTATAGATTGATCAACAAATATACTAGATCTGAATCGAGGTTCCAAAAATGCTGGTTAGTAAGGTTAATTTAAAAACTATAAAAAAGGAAAAAAAGAAGTGAAACCATGGAATGATTAAAATATGCGTAAGAACCCACATAGGCATAGGCGATGTTGAGAAATTCAGGTTGCTTAGGCTTTTGATTCGTTATCTTCTTATCTCATCTTGTCTATATTTAGTAAGCATCTAGCCATAGCACAACCCTTTAAAACAGGCTGCACACATTTCTTTTCCTATCCTATCATCTTGTCGTATCTTAAATATCTTAACTGTTCAGCCCTGTAAACTACAAAAAAGAACCCACATAAACATGAAGATAGAAATCGAGTTAGTCAGCTTAGGCTTTTGACTCATTGCCTCCTTTGGTGGCTGATCTGGAGAGCTTCTTGTCGTTGTACTGGCCGATGAACGAGCCGTCCTCGTTGAAGAAGGCCTCCTCGTCCTCACTCTCAGGCTCGTCGGGCACCAGGGCGTCGTCGTCAAAGGGGATGTCCCGGCGAGAGTTGTTGGGGTAGTCGTACTCATCGTCGTAGTCTTGTCTGGAGACACCCAGTAAAGGATGAGGATAATAATAATAATAATGATAATAATAATAATAATAATAATAATAATAATAATAATAATAATAATAATGAAGATGCAACACCCACCCGTTTATCAATTCCAGAGACATTGTCCTACCCCCTCCCGTTTATTCCACACACCCCGTATTTTTGATACCTTGGAGTACTACTATTACATGTACTACTATTACATGCACTACTCGGGGTCGAGTAGAGTCCTAGGTCCAATGTCCAACGCCCCGTCTACGCCAAGGTCTGGTTGATGCGCACCTCATAGCCTCTCACAAAGCTGGCACAGTGACTGCCGCGGGAGCACTATCTATGATAGTAAACTCTTTGGATTGCATACACCACGCTTGAATGGCATGTACTTTGCCCTGGTGCTTTGGTCAGCTTTGTGAATTCTTTCACACAAGTTCAAGCACCAGGGCTACAGAAAATGATGTGACATACACCTGGTTCA
>JAUELK010210639.1:0-10555 GCA_031471215.1 Gastropteron pacificum | reverse complement strand
ATTTATTTATTTATTTATTTATTTATTTATTTATTTATTTATTTATTTATTTATTTATTTATTTATTTATTTATTTAATTATTTAATTATTTATTCATTCAATTATTTATTCATTTATTCATATATTCATTTATTTATTTATTTATTCAATGATTTTAGCATTATCATCTTTTCTTAAGAGATAACAAATTCAAGATGTTTACACTGAATGCATTAAACACACAGGTGGGCCTATATACAGTAGGGACTGTGCATACATGCATACTTACAAAGATACAGTAGAAAATTGAGAGAAGAAATGTATGTTAAATGACATGGTGTCAAATTAGTATAGAATGTGAGGAAGTGATACTAATTCAATGGACTCTCAAAATTTCCCAGGATTCTGTCCGTGCCCATCCTTCCGTATAGTAGACTTTGCATGATGTATAACTAGATTGTTGTGTATGTCCCAGATACAGTAGAAAATTGAGAGAAGAAATGTATGTTCGATGACATGCTGTATGACAAGATTGTTGTTTATGTCCCAGGTGTACAAGTGGCAGGACGTATCTGGGGCTATTGGAGACTTCGCAGCCACCTCCTGGCGGGTGCCCGGGTATGTGGAGTTTTTGTTTTTTTGTTTTTTTTAATTCAATTTTGTGAGACTCTTTGAGTCACTTCTTTTGACTATACCCATGTACATAATGTAATGTGTAATGATTTATGGGCCGATGGCCTAAAAAATCTGAATAAACATTCATTCATTCATTGAGTCACTTCTTAGGGAGGGAATTTTGTCTGAAGTAGTGTATTGACTTACTTGACTTATCCATTGCCTGCATGCTGTGGTCAACTTTGTGAATTCTTTCATAGAAGTTCAAGCACCAGGGCTACAGAAAAGGATGCGACATACACCTGGCTCAGTCCTAAATCATGGCTGTAACCGTATTCATCTATGTTGATTTGTACTGAAATGAAAAGCAATAATAAAAACAAAAAAAACAATAACAACCCCCCAAAAATGTTTGTAATGTGAAAAAGAAATTATTGTTTCATTGCTATCATTCCTCACAAGTGTTTACATCCAATGATTTCTGTACCTCCCCAGACTTGAGGGCTCCGTGTGCAGCATCTCCTCACTGGACGGCCACAGGATGGTCATGGCCTCAGAGATACCCCTGGAGAGCCTGTGTGCCAGCTCTCTCCTCACCTCTTCAGGTACTCTTCTCTATCCTCAACTAAGTGTAATTGTTGTTGTTGTTGTTGCGATCAGGCACAAGTTATGAGTTATTCACTCTTCAAGGGTCTAATAGACCTACAGAGCCATGGCACCCTAGCTCTGCAACCTGCGATTGGAGGGCCTTCAAATTGGCCCCTTGTTCATGCAATTGTGCAATGCAGTCACAAGACCCCCTCTGGACCAGACAACTAAGTGTAATTGTTGTTGTTGTTTTATCCCAAGCCGATGAGTTGCTCACTCTTGTCAGCCAGTGCAAGTCTTAGAAAGGACGCTGTTCGCTGCAGTTGTTCCAGAGTTCCGTATAGGCTATTCTGGGTGGTAGGTAGGTCAGGTAGAAGTTTCTTGTGTAGGTTTTGGAGGCCAAGGCAAGCAAATAGAATGGGATCCCCTCAACTAAGTGTACAAACTTTTCATTATTGATATATTAGATACTTGCAGGGTTACCCTGTTCTAAAAATAGAAGATTTAGACAAAAATGTTGAAATGAGGAGAAAAAAGAGAGAGAGATAGGGGTGGAGAGGGGGGGGAGATAGGGAGAAAGGGGTCTGGGGTGAAGACCAGTCTAATAATAATAATATAGAGCATTTATATTGTGCATGTCTACTGTGTACCTTAAACTGTGCTGTTCATAGGGTGTGCTTCATTTTAACACACTGTGTAATTTCTGTCAACTTTGTCTTGTCACTGAAATTAAGTTGAGCCTAAAATACTGCATCAATTGATTTCTTCTTTTGGCGTTGGACATATTTTGAGCACACAAATTGTGATTTAAAAACTCAAGACAAATGTTTCTGTTGTTTTTTCCCAGATGGTCTGAGCAATGGCAATGGTGAAGTGAAGGACGATGTCGTGAGACCTACCATGTCACCTATGGAGAGCCTTCTCAACCTCAAACAGAGCACACCTGTATGTGATGATAATAATAATAATAACTGGTTATTTATACAGTCCCGAATTCCCGCAAGCTAGTCACAATAGTGGTATAAAGAGGGAAAAACTAAATAGTGATATTTAAATGGAAAAACTAAATAGTGATATAAAGAGGGAAAAACTAAAACGTTTGTTCTGTCCCTAATTTTGAGCAAATGTCCCTAATTTTGTTACCTCAAAATCCCTAATTGGGCAAATTCAGACTAGGCAGGCCTGTTTATACCGCGCACTTACCCCACACAGTGGGCTCAAGGCGTACACTCAGATGTTGGTGTTGTTGTTTCCATCAGGCACTAGGTATAAGTCATTCACTCTTCAAGTGGTCTTATATACATATAGACCTACAGAGCCGTAGAATCCGAGAGGGAAAATGGCTGCTAGATTAGCTAGCCTCTTTATATTGGTATAGAGATGCTAATGTTATGCTTTGTGGATTTTTCAATACATCAGAAAGAGAAAGAATCCAGTCAGAAATCAGTTTTGATTAAGGATTAGAGAAGTAGTTTGTCTTGTCTTTTAGATTTCTCCGTTTGATGTGACTAGCAACTTTCCACATTCTATGAACGTTTTACTCTAGATTTAGATTAGAATTAGAATCCCCCCCCCCCCTTCCTCCTAGGAAATGTATAGTTAGTCAGTATGCCCACACTGACCTACATTCCAGATCTAAATTGATTCATATTTTTGCAGAATTTATAAGTTCCTGTCTAAAATGTTTTTATCATGCTCCATTGAAAATGACCTAATCTTCTTTATATTATAGTAAGATATACCCAAATTTTGAATGCTCTTGTGTTTGTTTTCAGAGAGAGGGAGGCTCCAATTTGACTCTGATCAGTTTAAAACCAGAAGCCAACAAGCTGTGCTCTGTGGCTTTGAAAGGAATCCTCACTCCCGACATCCTGCTCTATGAGGTGAGTCAGACAATTAGGGATTAAAAAAACAAAATAACAACTATGGTGGTGAGTCATTTGTGTGTATTAGTGGCTGTAAAGCGCTTTGAGCTTGCTGTAGAGCGGGGAAAAGCGCTCTTTCTTTTTAAAAAAATTATTATTAATATCATTATCCACTTTGAGGTTGTCAGTTAGTCCAGTGGTCAGCGTTGGCCTCTCGAGTCAAAGGTCCTGGGTTTGAATCCCGGGTGTGCCAACTCGATTTGGATTTGAGAATATTTTTTTACTTATCCAACACCAGGTGTACTCTTGGAAAAAAAGCACTTTGTCACAATTTTCTCACCCAACCCAGGTGTAAAATGGGTACCTGACTATTGACAGTGAAAGTTCTTGTTTGTATGTTGGCATGGGTGCCGACCAGGCAGCACTACCAGTATGCCTCCCATGAGGTTGAGAAGGCTCTGGAATGAATCAGGTGTATTAGGGTAATAGTGGCTCTGTAGTGCTTTGAGCTTGCTGTGGATGCTATCTTTCTTTGTAGGTGCACCAAAATTATGGAATTCTCTCAGTTTGAAAACAGGAGAATCATAAATTCTGTTTCAATTCAAGACCCATCTTAAAACGGGTGCTTAACTTTTTTTCTATTTAGGACATGTATTATAATGTGTATGGCCCAGGCCCGTAGTACTGTTATGTAGATGTGTGTGTATTATTTCTGTCTGTGGATGTCGCAGCGACTTAGAGCATGAAAACATGGATTTGTGCGCTATACAAATGACTTTCATCATCATTATCAACATCATCTATCTATTGATTATTATAGGATATAGACACAATGTATTATTCTATGTGTGATGTGTTTGTGTGTTTCAGACGTGTAGCCAGTGTGTAGTTGTGGGCAGCAACTCTCAGAGCCAACTACACATCTATGCCTTGTTGGAGTCCAAACTGCTCTACTGTGGAGATGTGGTGAGTGTTTGTTTGTTTGTTTGCTTGTGTGTGATGAGGGTAGAGGGATGAATGTTTGTGTGTGTGTGTGGTGGGGGGGGGGGATGAGTGTGTATGTTGGATGATGGTGGTTAGGTGGATGGGATAGGGTTAGTATCTCATGTGGGTGGGTGGGTGGAGGTGGTGGGTTGTAGTTTTTGTGTGTGGGTGTGTGTGTGTGTTTTTGTCAGGTTGTTGTTGTTGTTGTTTTTTTTGGGGGGGGTGTTATATATAATACACCTGTGTGTGTATGTCTGTGTGTATGTCTTTCACCTTTGAGTGTTGAGGTCATTATTGATTAGCAAGTATAAAAGAGTACTACTACTTAGTGCTGACGCATCAAGAACTAAAACAGCTGAGTGTGTTATCTCTGAGTTGACATCTTTATCTAGATGGCATTACAAAATAGAAATGTACCTGCACTACAAGTCGTAAGCCTCTATAACAAAAGAACAGCCTCCCAGTGCAAAGCAGTCCTTCGAATGTGAATACAAAAAAGACAAATTACTTTGTAGAACAATTGACAAAGGCTCAAGTATCATTGCATAAGCCCTATCTATTAGATAGAACTGAAACCTTTTTTCCAACCTTTAGTATTTTTTTTCTTGAAACAATGAGTGACGTTAGTGAATGCTAATTCGCTGCATCTGTGTAAACTGTTTATGCTACTGAACAAGAATAATTTTTATTCATCGTGATTTGTGAAGCACCAAACATCTGTCACCATTTGATTAAATTACCCGCAAGTTCAAGTGTACGTGACTTTTGTCACCTTGCCCTGGCTTGCCTTTGTCACAAGACTAAGGCTGTTTGTTTCCTTTGAAAATGGACTAGATAAAGATAAGCTCAAGATAACCTTTTTTTCTGGTCTCTTGAGTCAAAGTGGACTCTGCTGTATATAGGCATCTTTTGACCATAGACAGCACAGTCAGCTTATGGATTTGCATAAACTAAAACAAAAAAGCAGTTTTTTTGTTTTGATTTTATAGTAGTTTGATTAAATGAGTTTCATGTTGTAAGTTTGATGTGTATATCATTGTATGCCATTGTGTTTGTAGTAGTACAAAAAAGAGTTGACCATAGACAGCACAATCAGCTTAAGACGCACCTTTTTTAACATGTACTTTGGCTAAATATCTCCTGCCTTTTGTTATGTAGATGTTTGTGACAGTGAATGAGAGGCGATTGCGTGTGACCGAGGCATGCAAGTTCTTAAAATACAATGTAAAGCGCTTTGTGCCCACTTTGTGGGGATAAAGCGCTATATAAATGATGCTATTGTTATTATTATGGATTTGCAGTAACATGTAACTGTTTTTCCTCTTTCAACCAGCAACTGGAGAGTAACCACAGGCCCAAGGGTATCTGCTCCATGCCCACCTACTTTGACGGCCAAGGGTCTGGCTTGCTGGTGTTGGTGGGGCGCAAGTCGCAGGACGAGGCCGGCTTCTTGTCCCCCTCACTAGAGGCAGACTTCCAGCTGTCTCTCAAATACTTCATACTCAAGGCTGGTCAGTTCTATAGCTTTTTGTATGTATATAGAATACAAGTCCTTAGAGAGCAACTACTTCCTCCATCCCCTGACATAGACACAGCATTATATACAACTACAGAGCAGCTGAGGAATACCTCAAAATATTACTACATGGCATTGGGCCGAAGAGCAAGAGCAAGAGTCAACAAAATAACATTGACTTAAATAACATATGATGAAGCATTCACACAGACACATAACAGACGCATAATCACACAGACATACAAATAAGTATACAGTAAACTTAACTGTAAAACTCTATTCCAACAGGCTATGACAAGCAAACACCCAACGGACGGCCAACTAGTGCCAGACAGAGATCTTCCCGAGAAGCGCGGGGCATCAACAAGTCTGAGAGCATGCGGGAACACCAGCTGAGGGGTCAAGACTCCCCAGGTCACCCCGGGCGGGGTCGTAGTGGCAGTTTGAAGAAACAACCCTACGGGGGAGTCTCTCTGACCCCTGACCTTATGGGTCACTCGGAGGGGGAAAGTGAGCTTGCCGGTGAGTCACTGGCTACGTTTGTCTTATCTTGATGATGATAATAATTGCCGATTCGTAAAGCGCTTTTTCTCGCTCAAGCTCAAAGCGCCTTACAGCAATTATCTTTCCTTCGTCTTGTTTTCTGGTCAAAGCAAGAGAAGGCTGCACATGTACTAGTACATGTTTAGATAGAGAGACGATATGTATCATCTATTGTTTATTCTTATTGTTATTGTTATTTTAATATTACCAGAGATGTGTCATGTAAACGAGACATGTGTAACTTACCATAGCGGTCTATACTAGAAAACCTAATTGCTGCTAAGGGCGGTCAGCACACACCTTGTCCCTGTGTTGTTAGCTTAATCTATGTACAGAGATAAAGTGGGAGGGGGTGTGGCTATGTGTGCAACACAATGTATTAGTTAGCTGTGGGCCGTTTTCTATATATATATATATATAGTATAGTAATAGAGAGAAATAGACAAGGAGTGGTTGTGGGTGGGTGTTGCGTGTGTTCATATTACCGGCACCAGGGTTGTAAAAAACTACTAAATTCAGTAGTGAATAACTACTAACTACTTCTTCCAAAAAAGTAGTTAAACTACATTACAAACTACTTTTGAAAGTGAAGTAATCACTACACTACAAACTACTTTCAAAAGTAAAGATTAAAACTACTAACTACTTTTGAGATCCACAACCAAATGCACGTACAATTTAAAAAATACGTGTATTGTACAAACAACTAAACAACGCTTATTCTCACAGAGACTAAAAATGAACGCAGAGTAATAAATAAGTCCATCACTGAAGACAAAATGTCAGTAGTTTATTTACTAGTAAAAAACTACTAAAAATTAGTAGTTGGTTACTGGCAAAACTACTTTCTTGAGATGAGTAATCGTTGCACTAAAAACTACCAAAAACTACTAACGAGTACTAACTACTTTTCGTTACTGTAATCGTTACCAAACCCTGACCGGCGCTATGGGACAGACCCAATGTCGCAACAACAAAAAAGGCCAGCTGTCAAGCCTCCCTCTCTCTGATATTCCACTCCCTTTTTACTTTTTTTGATGTCATAAACTACATCAAAGATACAAATATCTCCAAGATAACATGATGACATTTTTAGGGGTATAATGTTGATCTGTATGATGTTCAGTATCGTAGTTAATTTCTACTCTTGTGTATGGTTTGTAATGTGGGCCAAAGGCCTTATATACCAATAAAGGCACATTACTATTTTCACAGTATAAACAGCCTTATAAAGTTCACTATGACATGCACAAGGCTGCGTGACCCTTCCTTTTATTGTTGAACATACATATTGGATGTAAAGTAGTTCATGCTTCTATGCCATGCTATTTGAGACCGATATTTGTTTATGTATCTACTGTTACTGTTTATTGGTAAAATCACCCCTTCATAATCATGTAACATCTCGTCTTTTGATGACAGTTATTATGACTGTACACAATATAATGATGTATGGGCTGATGGCCTCAAAAATCTGAATAAAGATTCATTCTCAAAAATATCACTCTCCCCAGGTCTGTGCCTCACCAGTGGCCACCCGTCCCCAGGCCCGTCAAAGATGGTGGAAGATATCTCCGACAGTGACGGCCCCGCCAATCCCCCACACAGCCCTCTACACACTGAGCCAGCAAACTTCTCGTCCCACAGCCCGCGCTTCAACAACGCCAAACTGGCACACAGCTACCAGCTCTCCTCCGCGTCCTCCACCACCTCCTCTTCCACCTTAGACAGTGGGGGGAGCCAGGCCAACGGGGAGTCTAGAGGTGGTGGTGCTACTGGTGCAAAGAGAAGGGAAAATATCAACGGTAATGATGTGAATGGTGCGACGATGTCGCCTCCGCCAAATGGGGTGGAAAATGGTGAGGCAAAACTCTCCTCCCCTTTCAAAAGCCAGTACAAGGACATGAGGAGAAAGCAGATGGAGAGTCAGAACCTGGCGAAATCCTCGGATGATTTGAGTGTGGAGAGGAAGGACGAAGAGAGGCGGTGGCTGTCAAGGAAAGATAATGCTACCATGGGGAGGGCTGACAGCTCTTCGGGCATTCTGAACGCCCAGATGGGAAGTCGTGCTTTGACAATGTCCACTCCAGTCTTGTCCGAGAGTCCCTTGTCTGAGAGGGGAGGGAAGGTGCCTGCCTGGAGAGACAAACACTCAGACAGACACACAGATAGTAGAGAGTCTAGTAGTAGTAGGAAAAGTGATAGACCGAGGGAGGATCGCCAAGGAGATAATAGTCTTGGCCAGGGAGACGTGCAGAGGTCTCCGCTGAATGACTTCAACACGCCACACAAGACGCAGGCAAGAAGCAATGCTGGCGGCGCAGCTCCCGATTCACGCAGTTCAACGCCCACAGACCTGCCTGTCGTGTCAGGGGTGAAGGGTCATGGTTCAGACCAGATGAGTCCTATCTCGGAGGAGGAGGTCAAGGGTCAGTCCAGACAGTTTGTGCCGGGGGGAGAGGAGGAGGAGGAGGACTCCCTGGACGACATAGAGAGACAGATTCAGGCACAGGTCAGTGGGGCCGTTAGCTTAATGAATGAATGAATGAATGAATAAATGAATGAATGAATATAATCTTTATTGTCCAATTTGGCACATTAGCATAAGGGAAGTTTAACAGGGACATAACTGAAACAATTAGTAATAGTATACACAATTGATTACCAGGTAAGTAATTGTATTACTTCCCTTTACTACAGTTTTAGTGTAATATATAATTACAACACAGTAAGCCACACAGAATATATAAATCAGTAAATATGAACATACAGTAAACATACGTCAAGTACATGTAATGACATTTTCATGTTTTCAGCCATTTAATGGATGATGGCACAAAGGATCTCTTTATTACATTTCATTAGAATAACCCTGTTAGGTCTACTTGATCTCTTAATTTGACATGCCATTGGATGTGTTGAATCTTTATATATTTTCTTTATTTTGTCTGCACTGGTTTGTGTCTGCTGTTCTTGATGCTCATTGATAGTCAATAGGGCAGGGAGTCAGCTATATTCAGTTATTCAGTTTGTTCTAACAAATTCAATTCAAGGTATTTTATTAGGCAGAAAAGCCAAATACAGGGCAGATTGATACATAATGTTATGCTACATATATGCAACCTTACTTTCTACACACACTGTTACACACACACAAACACACAAAGGAAACACAAAAATATAGCCCTTATGTTAAGATTGTTTCAGAATGAACCGGGGTCTGTTGGTGTACAGTTGAACATGTATATAGCAGCATCCGCTATAGTGGGACCATGCATACAGCGGGACCTTACCGGAATCCCCCCCTTTTTTTACTATGTAAACTCTTTTTTTACTTATGCTCTAATTTAATTAGGCAAGGAAATGCCCGAACTCGGATACAGTCTAGGTACCTGTATTTTGGGGAAAGAGGTTGGGGTGGGGGCAGTTGGAAGACTCCATAATATACCTACTAACATTGTATCACTGTCTAGATTAATATGTTACATCACTTTAGTATTGCTCTTATGTATGATTGTACTTGAGCACCAAAGAAAAATCTTGAATCTTGAATCCAAACTGGCATGATAAGTAAAAGAATAAACCCCTCAGCCAAAGACAGTCCATCTCTGTGGGCTATTGGGCCACACAAATTTTCATTACTATGAAAGGGAGGTAATCAGTTAAATTGTGGATTTTCAGTATCATTTTCCTCTAATTCCCTTTGTATGCTTATATTATATGGCGGGAACTCGGCTACAGCAGGATTTTTCTTCTGGAACAAAAAGTCCCGCTGTACCAGTGTACTACTGTATTAGTAATAACTCAGCAGTTTATAATTCAAACAATACACTGAGGTTGTACTTGATAGAGAATTTCGGTTTTGTAAATTATGCTTCACAGTTTTTCATCTTTTTTTTTCTCTCCTCAGGGTGATATTATTGCAAAGCTCCACAGCAGGCTGGAGGCTTTGTGTCAGTAAGTAGTGATTTATTACTTTTTTATCCCTCTTTTTTTATTTTGCACTACTTTTTATTTGACACTATATGTCATTTCAGTTTATCATTAAAGATAAAACTATTTTTCTTTTAAGATCCTTCTTGACTCTTACAACAGTTTTGTAATGTATCATCATATTATTTAGTGTAAGATCCCTTGTTGGTTTTTATGTAATGTTATTATCATTACGATTTGTTCGAATTTAGGCTTTTTTACATTATCTTTCTTCTGTTCAGCTTTAACAATACATGTAGGCCTAATTCTTCTCTAGTTGAAGTTGTAGTGAAAAGATTCTTCCAGATGTTCATTATAGCAGATTAGTTGCTGTACAAAAGTTGTCTTAGAATTGTGTCAAGTAGACTATGAACCTTATGCATGCACATAGTTTGATTGCTAACTACATGTAATGCTATACACAGAATGTATATAATAACAATTATAAGTGTATTTCTAACGCACACTTCCCCCACTGTGTGGGCTCAAGGC
>JAUELK010210528.1:0-10556 GCA_031471215.1 Gastropteron pacificum | reverse complement strand
GTAGTAGTAGTAGTAGTAGTAGTAGTAGTAGTAGTAGTAGTAGTAGTAGTAGTAGTAGTAGTAGTAGTAATAATAGTTATAACTTTCTTTAAGTATTTTCCATAAACAACAATATTCCAAAATACTAGTTGTACTAGTAGTAGTAGTATGTACACTGTGATCCTTTAGATGAAAGTTGATTTTCAATCATTGTGAGTGCTTGGGAAGGAAAGGGATTAGACTCAAATCTGCAAATTAAGGTAATCATGCTTTCTATTTTAGACACATAATACGCCCAGGCATTGCTCTATTCAAAACTACCTTAAACACCAATCAGCTCAGCATTTTTGGATTAAAGAAAAATAATTTTTGTTTATCGTCTCCTCCAGCCCGGATGATCTTGAAAAGTTCAAGCAGGAGATGAGCAAGCGGCAGATGCCCGAGCTGACAGACGGCAAGTCTGACGACAGTGTCAGTGACACCAACAAGTGCTGTGAGGACAGCACGACGGGAGACGTGAGCATCAAGTCTGAGGTCGGGGACGGAGACAAGGTGGACGTGGTGGCGGGGGACAAGAAGGCCATGGAGAACGGGGTCAAGGCTTCCTTGGCACAGCCCGTCTTGGTGGACGGCATCGACTTGGCTTGAGCCAGCCTCTCGTCTCGGCACCCTCCGCCTCCTCCCCACACCCCATCCGTTGCCTCCTCGCCCCCTTGAGATTGGCGTGATAGACGAAGGCGTCTATATCTCTGTCCACCATGCATCGTGCCATGGAGGGAGGTTTCACAGATTTGTGTTGTCTATCTGAATGATGAACTAAGAGAATGAAGCAAGCAGCAGATGTATCAGGTTGTCTTGTTGTTGCGCTCTTGTGTTGATAAGGTTGTTTTCTGCACAGCCTTGAAGATTCTTATTGCACAGTTGTGGGATTCTCAAACGGGTCAGTCACTATGGTAAAGTGTTTGAGGGTTTTGTTTTAACATACTGTATATAATATTGTCAGTCTTGAAACGTGTTTTGCAGTCCCCCATTGTAAGCCAAAGGATACATTTAAAAAGCCTTGGAAGGATTTTCTTTTACAAGTGTTGAATCATTGAGAAAAGAAGAAAATAAATCAGATAACTTAATCGACTTAATAACCGAGGCCCACTGGGGTTATGGTTGTCATTTCTATACACTGGATTGTTATGCGGCAAATGTCTTACTACAATCATACTGTTCAGATAGCACTTAAATCTAGCAAACAATATGTCTTGACCTACAATCTTAAGTATTTTAAAGCATCCAAAGAATTTAAACTATGAGGCTTTGTAAAATGACAACTAATACATACAACATGTCTATAGTTGTGTTAGTGAGTCAGCACACTGGCTTGACATACATGGAGACACACCCTGCTCAATGCTGGTTGTATTGTTATGGGGTTTTCTGTGGGTCCTTTTTTTGTTTTCCTTATTCAACTCAAGCATGTGAATGTATGCGATGCGGCCCGTTGTTCCGCAAGGAATGGAGAGGCGTATGTCATGTGACTGTATGAGAAACTTAAGTTTGAAGTCCCAACTACAAGGTGCTTGTTCACTAGACTGTCAAGAAGTTTATAAGAGAGCATGCTTACTTGCTCACTAGGTACATGAAGACTTCAGAACCACAATTTGCCTTGGCACCCATTTGATGATACTACTATTTGGACATGTTGATGGACACATATCTCAAAGAATGCACACACGCTTGGCTCGCAGTCTTTTTGTCTTTGGACTCTGTTTTGTTTGCTCTTTTAGTCGTGCATGCGTCTGTGTGTATCTTAATGAATTGCTCATGGTGAGTACCATCTTTTAAAAGAGGGATGAGTGTCGCAGTCACTATCATTACTGTTGAGGATGTTCATCCCTCTTTTCTAAGGTGGCACCAGTAGATCAGAAGCTCTGTAATATAGATGATGTTTGGGTTTTTTTACTTCATGTTGTACATAGACAGTTTGTGTTCCTCTTGCTGCACTAGAAAGGGAACAACCACAGTGTGGCATTTATCCTAAGAACATGTGAATATGTGCTAAATGTATGATTACTTTTGTGTGTGTGTTGTGCTAGCATGGAATGAGATAATTCAACAGATCTTGCATTTCCTAGAGTGGAAAGAATGGCAGGAAGAAAAAGAACAGATTTTCATTTATCAACCTTGATATACATGGGTCTATCATATAACTAAAAAATGTATTTATATGCCCTTTTCTTCGCTTAGTGAGCGAACCGGGCGGGATTTCTTTAATCCTTGTGAGATGACTGGATTATCTTTGCAAGATGTCTCTGTTAGATCTGTGCATATTATCCTTTCATTGTGCACTAGATATCTATGGTTTATCTTATCTAGATCTCTGAACAACAAAAAAAAAACAAAAAAAATTGGCAGCTTGTTGAATGGAATGCTGTCCTCCTCAACTTTGTGTACTGCCCAAGTTGTCGTTTTTCGTGGACAAGAGATTTATTGTTGGGTCTACCTTGCTTATGCTCACTTGGATGTTGCCATAGTATGGCTTGTATCACCAGTGAGCTATGGAGTCTTTCCTATAGATTTTGTGTTTTCACTTCCACTTGTAAAGATGGGAATCTTTCCTTTTTTTCCTTTTTATTTGTATGATTTATCTGTAGAAAAGAACACTTTGAACTTTGATAGCCCACATGCTGAGCTGAAGAAAGAGAAATTTCCACTGTGATTTATCATTGCTTTTGTACAATACCATTTCTCTAACTACTTCAACTCTATTTGTGCTTATTCAGACTATGAAGAGATTGCTCTGTGACCTTTGTTTTCCATGTAACCCTTATTTTAAAAGCCGGGAGATGCATAATTTGTGACTTGACCGACTTCAGCCCACCCACCATCTGTACATTGCTCACACAGCTGTAGCTCAGTGAAAGGCCAAGTAGTCTTGTAGTCCAAGCCCTTTGTCTTCCCATGGTCCCCCACATTGCGAGACCTTTGTAGGCACGTGATTTCATGAATTGTTTGTTACTACAATGCTTTACCACTTTTCTATAGTGGCTGTAAAGCGCTTTGACGTTGAGCTTGTTGAAGAGCGGGGTAAAGTGTTATGTAAAGCTTTCTATTATTACCAACCTGCCAATGCAACAATTTGAGACAAAGCCGTCAAGACTTCATTTGTGTTTGTATGCTTAACTCTGCCACTGTTGTAGACGTCAATGTTACAGGACCGATGATAGCATTCACACACCACTTGGGACGAAAGACAATGCTTTTGTGTATGTATAAGAAGGCTGTACAAATAATGTAATACAATATGACACGTCATCCGTACTGTTTTAACTTGTTGCGCCCCATCTCCATTGTGTACATAGAGCATTTACTACATAGAGTACTCCCAAAGGGTTCTGTTGGTTTGGTTGTTGTAGTCTGTTCACAAGTTTCGACCAGCTATGCAGTAGGATGTGTGGAACAATGCCTGACGAGGCCATGATTGTATCTGTTACTTTGAAGTATGAGCAGACCAGTAGATGAAGAATACCAAGAGCTTGTCCTGTGTGCTATACCACATTATGTAACAATGTCTTCAGAGGCCCTGTTGCTTGCCCCTCAGATTTCAGGAATAATTTATTAATGGAATATTGACAACTTTATGATCTTGGTGGGAGTGCATGTAACTGCTTTGTAAGTTGTGCAAGAAATAGAATGGCCCGGATTTGCTGGACCTATTAGTTGGAATTGTGTGGAGAGGGGACAGTTTTTTGCCAGTATGGTTGTGACATGTCTTCTTAGTATTGCAACCAGTTATATCGCGTCCTGCCTTGAGAAGAAGTTCATGGTTTCTTTCACTTACACCTATTTCTGCTCTGACAGCCTTAGTGTTGAGGGTATTATTGCATAAAAAACAGTCTGATATAGAGTTTTGGTTACCCACAAATGATCGTTGAGAATAGAGTACTGCTCACCATTGTGATATTGTACTTCAATTCCAAGTAGATTCTAGTAGCTCTACGTATGCAATTTTAAAACCCAACAACATCAAGTAGGAGTCTGTTCCTCTCTAATGCCTTATCTGTTGGGACTGACCAAGGAACCTGTGATGTACACTATTGTGATGTCCATGTTCAGTTCTAGCAGTCCTCAACACCAACGGAAATCAGCAAATGGGTACACACACCATGTGGGGCATAAAGACAAAGTTTTATTCGTACACCTTTACGTTAAAATCGATAATGTATAGTGTAAGTTGCTTGTCAGTCTTGCAATTTTTTTTTATGATAAAAGTAAATGCCCACTGTAAAAGCAGATCTGTGAAGAAAACATAAACAAAAGAAAGAAAGAAAAAAATACTGACAATTTTCTGTTGAAAGATTTTCATTCTCTACCACATGTAATATCATTTGTCCCCTGATTGTGGAACACTAGTCAACACCCCATATATGAGATGTGTCACTCTTAGTATGTGATGTGATAGACCTTTTCGTGAACAACACTATGTTGTCTACCACTTGTCATTACATTAAACCGTACATGCATACATGTAGCATGTAGAGACGCATGTATCATGATGGACAGAATTTTCTTTTGTACGTCTTCTCAGGTCATGATGCTCTTTGGATTGTCTTTTGAACAGAAATTCTCTGCTGTGGGTTCTCAAAATGATGGGACGCCGTTCAATGGTGTCTCTTTGTGTCCTATATTTATTTATCTCATCACCACTATCAGTACTACTACAGTTACAGCAGTGCTTATATTGTAGAACTTGCTTAGATTATGGGCCAGTCTTGCGTAACTTTTGTATCCTATTCCAACTTGATTATTTGCATATTACTACTACTATTACTGCCAGTACCGATGCATTGCTTTGTGTTAGACTTGCTTGTTGTTCAATTGTTGTATTTCCTCCTTTGATGTTGAGTTGACTGCCTTTGGACTTGAACGAAGAAATATCTCCACCAGCCAGGTCTCACACCAACACCTTTCCCAATCACTTAACAACTACTACTACTACTGTCACTGACACTATTTCTTCTTCTTTTCACCATACCAGGGACATAAATTGTTCAGAAGTCCATAATCAGGTTATCAGTTCTGTGGGCAAATCTTAAGAAAGTCCTGTTACCCCAGTCTACATGTACAGATAATAGCAAGACATACCACAGATTTTACATTAAGACTCCAATGATTTTCAGACTTTGTCATTATCTCACACTTACGTCCCTGTTATTATTCACAAAGGGCAATTGAGTTGTTTTATATATAACAGATGCCTTGATTTCTCTGTGTGGTCTGTAGTTTTAAAAACCGCCAGTAATGGTTGATTGTTGTGTGCTTGAAATACCTTAGTCCAGTGGACTATTGTTAGATGCCTAGAAAATTGTATAAACGATTTGTTAGCACTGTCAAGTGTATCATTACCCAAATACAGTTGTTTGATCAATAACCAGTGTACATTATATATAGATCTCTTCTTTGTAATTGCGACTCTGTCTCTTGTAGTTTAGTTTTCGTGTCTTTACATGTCGCCCCTGTCAGTGTTATCTTATTCTATCCACTCTACACATCTATGAAAGCTGTAGCAGATAGATTGAAACAACACTGACTGGATGGTGTACGGTTTGTTTCATTGTTTTCCAAAAACCCTTGTTCCTCTTCTTGCCTGATTTTGTGCATGCATTGTCAACCTTAGAATAATACAGTCGCCCAGTCGAGCATGTAGTCTTGTTATTATAGTAGACATTCCACAACAGTGTTATTTTAGTTCCTTCCTTAGAAGCCATTTTCTTGTAACCAGCAGTCTTCATGCATGATCAGTGTTTGTGATGTATCCGAGACCTCCACACACAGCCTGCTCTCTTCTCTCTATCTTCTCTGTTTCCCTCTCTATCTTCTCTCCCTAGTCTTGTCCTATCTTGGCCATATCCATCCACTGCTGGGTGTAGCCTTCACTCTCAATCTCTACTGCTGTCTCAGTCATTCTAGTCTAGTCCCCCCCCCCTCTCTCTCTACCTTCTTTCAATAATAACATCAATCATGTCATTATTGATGTAAGCTGTAAAACTAAAACCATTTCGCGTGCCAATAGGCCATAAAGTTTACTCTCAAAATCATCTTACATCACTCTTATTTATATCATCGTCCTAAAAAAAAAAAGATAAGAAAAAAACAAGTAGAGAAAAGAGAGCAAGCTGTGTTTTTCGGAAGTCTGAACTGAATATGAGCTGTATTATAAAAGCCAGTTGTCGTGTGCATGTTGTATTAAAACAAAACCATAGATTGTTATCAATATCATACACGGGTCTATGAGTGGACCCACTGATTTGTACCATACAATGAATTGCCACCACCACCTGTTGATATCAATTTGATTACTACAAGTGGGCTGGCCGTGTGTATTTCTTCTGTCGTGGTTGAAGTTGAATGCAAACAAGCTCTGGAGAGCTCAGAGACTTTGTTGATGTCCCCGATTGTGCCATTCATCCGACCCAGCATCTCTTTCTACTCTGTGTAGATGTGTGGACTAGAGAGAAAGATAAATCTGTTGTATAACAGTAACAGTACCATAGCTCAATATGTGTGTGTTGTATTTCCTAGGATGAGTAACAAGTAACAACGAGTGTGTAGCTTTACTTTTTCAATTCTTTTGTCTTATTTTGTCTAGACAGCAGAGCTCTGTACCTCAGTAGCTATATCTCTACTAACTATGTATTTATGTATGTGTGTGGGTGTGCTGCTAATTGGATTTTGTAAAGATGGAATTTCAGTTTGTACCAGAGAAAGTGACATATCACTCATTGAAAAGGTTTACTTGGAACAATTATTATGTAACATTAATTAAATTGATTGATGGTGTGTGTGGGGACATAATTTTAAAGTTTTGTTTTAACTCAGTGTTGGTATATATTATATCCCAGAAAGTTGAGAAAGATCAATAGGTCGCAATGTTGTGCTGTGTTAGATAGGGCTCAGTCTGTGTGCTTGTACAGAGGAAGCCTCCTACACATTTGAGAGTAAGTCAGAGAGAGAGAAAGAAAAACCCACATTGTACAAAGAAAAAGAAGAAAAAAAAGCTTGTTGCCTAAGTAAGTAAATGTGATTATCACCCTGTAAAGACGTCATCAAAGATTTTCAAGTGAATATTTCTATGATGAATGTCAAAATGTGAAAAGAACAGTGAAAAATCTCTTCTTGAAATTGTCTTTCAAACTCTTTTTCCCTTCACACTTGAGTCATGTCATCAACAGCACCCAGTTAGACCTCATTAAGCTTCATCATTGATTGATCAATAGGGGTGCCTCGCCCACGATCATTTATCACTCACATTGTCGCCACAGTGCTAGACCCTTCTATATAGGCTATATGCCATACATCAGAATGGCTTATTGTAGCGCACATAGGGGAGTCTTGTGCTGAAGTGATAATGTAATCTTTTTTTGCCACCATCAACCAAGACCTGCTTGTTAGGGGTTATGTAATCTCGTAAATTATTATAATAATTTAATTCATAGACTCCGCAGTTTTTGCACGGGGAGAGAAAAAAGATGAGTGATCAAAGAAAAGATTGACTACAACTGCTACTACTATTATCCACATCATTACAGACAGTACCTTGTTTTCATGTCATGATAATCAGGATTGTAATATTTTTTGTCTCTTCATTTTATTTCATCCCTTTATTATTCTTTGTACAATACATACATGCTCATTTGTTGCCACTGTTGTACTGAAGGGTCCCACTGAGAGAGTTGAACAAGGTCAAAGTCTTAGACACCCTAGTCCATAGTCCCTACTGTCAATGTCGGGTTCATTATGTCCTGACATCACTGGCATGTTGATGTTGGCTCAAAATTGATCTGACGGTTGGATGCCCAGTTTTCACTTGAAATCTTACAATAAAACATTTCCCTTTGTATCGAAACAACCAAGGGAAGTAGTTGGTTAGTAAAATTGCTACACTTATATTGTCTAACACTAACACACACTTTCTTTTTAAAAAAAAAATAGATCTAGATAATTTGGCTATCCAGGACATTATAGATCTTTTGAAATGGCCATTCACTCATTTTTCATACTCTCCAAGTAGGATCCCTTCTTACTAAACCACCAAAAGATGACCATACAGTGATGCTAGTCTTCGTACTTCAGTCTCCGTACTTCTTACCATTAGTATCTCTATTATACACGTCATGATCCCCTCATTTGTATCTGGTTCTGACTTGATGATGAGATTGAAGGAAAGAACCACCTACAACACTGAGAGGGTCTGTTGTGTTGCCAATGTGCTTTTATCATTGGAAATAATACATGTGGCATGTATCTTCATTTGTTAAGCATTAATGAAACCCCTAAATTCGTCCATTGGAGGAAGTGAATGAGGAGACTGTCTACTATAGATGTAACCAGGACTTCCAGAAGTGAGTAGACCCTATAGTATTAGCTTGTGAAGTTTGATCAAAGACACTACTACTACTACTTAGCTTAGTACAAGTCCTAGGACTGACTGACCTCTAATGAATGATTCCGCCTCACTGTATGGCCATGTTGTCATGACTTCATCATCATTACTACCTTCATTTTAGTTACCATTGTGTACCACCTAGTTGGTTGGAGTGTGAGTTTTTATTTGTATTTATTTTTTTCCAAATCATTTATTTTCCACCCAGGCTGCCCCCCAGGGCTGGCGTGTCATAGTAGTCTAGTGCTGCATGCAGTCCCCTGGCCCACTGGGCCTCACTGGAGCAATAAAGAGTTCAAACATTGACCACACCTTCTCCACTTTCGTATTTATTATGTATTGTTACTTGTAATTATTTTGTTATTGTTCTTGTCTTGTTGTTTAGGTAATCTAAAAGGCTTATTAATTAATAAGTCACAATGATAAGCCAAGACACATATTTCATACTATATTATTTATTAATAACATGAAGTGAATTTATAACTGGAAAACATCAGTGGCTCATAGTGTACATGAAGGTACTTACAGCATTACAAAAGCATGAAACATCAAAAACATTTTCAACATATTGAAAACAGCAAATGTCATAAAGCTTATGTACACATTCCAATGACAAGTCTGAAGACAAAAAAATAAAATGAAGATGCATAGAGACAGCCTAGACACCAAGGTTGACTTTAATTTGCATTACCAATTATCGTCCCAAAGGTCTTAAAACAAGAAGGCTGAGTCAATTGGGCTATAATCATATTATACTAACGGAACCTTACAAAATTATAAAGTACAAAAGTTGAACCCAAGGAAACTCCCAACGTTTCAGATACGTCACTTGTAGTACTATTACTTGTTAATACCATCTAGTCAATTCATTCTCAAGTTGAGTTGACTATCAATGACCATCCCCCCCATGCACGCCTGCCTTATAAAGGCAAATCGATCTATCTGCATTGGACGGTTTCAGAGTTAAAGTGAAAATATATGTCACCAATTATGTAACCTCTGAATTCCAAACGTTTAATAAAACAAAAATGCTGAGTCAATTGGGCTACAATAAAACAACAAATACAAATTATAAAAGACAACAGTTTTTAACTAATTTCACTGGAAACTCCAAAGTTTCAGACAATTATGTCTGGCAGCAGACATACATAGAGAAGTAGTTAAGAAGACCTGGTGAGTTTATTCCTGAGACAGGTGAAGAGTTGGTGCATCAGTTCCCTGGACTCTCCCCTCAGCCACTCCATCTCCAGGTGGACCTGCTCATCGGCTCTCTTCAGCCTCAACACACACTTCAGGATAAACTCTTTGGGGGAGGTGTCTGCAAGAAGGAGCTCCTCATTCCCATCCTCTCTCTCAGCGACCGCCTCACTTGCCTCAGTACTACTACTAGACGTCAACTCAGGTTTTGAATTCATCTCGATGGTAGAACTGCCAACCTTGGAGGACTGTTCATCATCATTTGTTCTTGGACGCTTGGCCGAAACATCAGTTACACCGGAGAGTTCGTCTTCTAAGTGTCGCTTGAGACCAGACTCTTTGTCAGGACTCTCTTGGGAAGCTACCGCGTGAACGTCTCCACCACTTGTATCCCCACTCTCCTCTTTCTCTTTCCCAAGTGGTCCTTGAGAAGACGCTGTACTACCAGACTCCTGTTTTCCTGGACTGGAGATTTCTTTTAGTGACGCAGCATTTCCGTTTTGTCCTAGCTGCGAGGCTTCACCCTGTTCTGGCTGCGTGGCATCGCCCTGTTCTGCAGCACGTCGCATCTGCCTGCGTAGCCTGCGCTGGTGGCACCAAGTGTTGACCTGGGCAGTCAGGGTGATGCTGGAGTAGGACTTGGCCGTTTTACCTTGGTAGCAGTGAATCTGTAGTGAAGAAGACAAAACAGTAGCGTAGGCCTACATGTCAACTAAGCTCCTGATAAAATGGGGGGAAGGAATAAGGAATGGAGGATATTGTATTGAACAGAAATTTGAACTGCAACCTAACCAATCTATATAAATAAGAGGCAAACTTTTGAACTTAAAGCCAGATCTTCTCCGTTAATACTGCACCAAAATGGATGAGGTTTTCACCAAAGTTCTTCATTCGGTCTCCTTTTTGTAAATAGGGAAATTAGAATAAGTAACCATTTCAAAACAAT